>WOVY01003333.1:0-299237 GCA_013436015.1 Rhipicephalus annulatus | reverse complement strand
GTGGTAAAAGACTATGTCTACTAGGGCAGGTAATAACCGCAGAAGCACTAACCACGAGATTGCAAGTAAGTAGTAACTAGAAGAATAAGAATGGGGTGGAGCACATTCGGCAGGCACTCTCAAATTATGACAAGTAGATTGCCACTGTCCCTCAAGAGGAAGGTATATAACAGCTGTATCTTGCCGGTACTTAGCTACGGAGCAGAAACCTGGAGACTCACAAAGAGGGTTCAACTTAAATTGAGGACGACGCAGCGAGCAATGGAAAGAAAAATAGTAGGTGTAACCTTATGAGACAAGAAGAGAGCAGAGTGGATTAGGGGACAAACGGGAGTTAAGGATATCATAGCTGCAATAAAGAAGAGGAAATGGACATGGGCCGGGCATGTAGCACGTAGACAGGATAACCGCTGGTCATTAAGGGTCACAAACTGGATTCCCAGAGAAGGGAAGCGGGGTCGGGGAGACAGAAGTTAGGTGGCAGATGAGATTAAGAAGTTTGCGGGTATAAATTGGCAACAGCAAGCACAGGACCGGGTTAACTGGCGGAACATGGGAGAGGAGGCTTCTTTGTCCTCAGTGGACGTAGAAAGGCTGATGATGATGATGATGATGAGGATGATGATATCAAAATAGAAAAAAAAGTTTTTTACCGAAAATGTAGGACTGCCACACAGGGTAATGGTGATTTATATGTCGAAGGTTGTGTACCATGGCTGCTCACTCCCAGTTCCCCTGGCAGCATCAACACGTTTTGGAAAATGTTCTCGAAGCTCCTTTACACACCTCACAATTTTCACCCACCCTGACTTGGGCCAACTGGTAGTGGCAATGTGCAACATACTGTAATTATTCGAATCTAGGCCGATAGTTTTTTTTTTTTTTTCAACTTTCTCTTGTCAAACTCCAGGGTCCGCTTAGATTCAAAAAAATTTGAAAACGTGCCATTTTTCATTGAGAAAAATGGTGCACAACTTGCGCCTCCTAGACGGTATTATAGCCATTAGTAACCAAGCCAACACCTGGCTCAAGTACACACGTGAGACCGCCATATTGATCTCTGTGGCGAGTGTCGAGTCGCGCTTTGAGTGGTCTGTGTGGGGCATAGCTCAATGGCCCCATACAGGCAATGTCATTATATTGCCGCTTAAAAAAAAAAGTTGCCCTAGCCAGGGAGTCAACGTCCAACGTTCGAGACGAGCGGGACTTTGGAGTAGACAAGAAAACTTGCGTTGCTGGAGGGGCTGCAGTGTGGACGGCAACCAGGAAAGAAGTGTAGAATATCCAATGCGCTTGATGGCACCGAGGATTGCGCACTGTTTGAGACAGCAACAAAGAAGTCAGCGACGACGACTCGGAATGAGCGCAGCATCGGCAAGCACGGCATCTTTATGTCGCTAATAACTAGAAGCAGTGCTAAATAAACAACGACAAAGAAACACGGCAACAGGACTGTATACATTTCTTGAATTATTGCATCATGAACCGACTGCTTTGTTTCATCTTGATGTTCAATAAATGTTTTCTTTTTGTGAACACTGTCTTCACTGTTTTATACGGCCTACATTCAAGTTTTTTTTCGTTTGTTTTCCTGGCTTCGGACTTTTGAAGGGGGGGTATAGGAGCGGGGTCTACCAAGACCTAGAATGATTCCAAATTTTCGACTTAGATTCGATGTTTCCAATGCATTCAATCCCTGGGATCTATGATGGAATTGACTGAAAACAACGAAGCAACCAGGAAAAAAAGCAGCGGTTGGCAACAAAAAACCGGGTTCTCAGTATTACAGTTGCATAAAACATCGGCGATGCTCGACAAACAACAAATGAGCGAACTTGTGAAGTAGTTCCCACCCAATAGCATGTTTCGTCACAAGCAGGAACTTTCGCAGTCTCATAAAACAAGAAAATAAAAGGTGTCTTGAAGGGCAGTAAAAGAGAAGGACAATCTTTTCTCAAATCAGCAAATTTGCAATACCAAACGCAGTCAACTCTTGCCAGAAGGAGAACAAGAAACATGCACTATGATGATGCAGCTGGCAATGTCAGTACGAAGTTCTCACATCAACTTCCTGTGATGTCATGGATTTCGACATCGTCTATTATGCCTGCATAGTCTTTAAACAGTTAAAATGAAGTACACTGCCTCATAAGAGGGCCCGAGACTTTATGTACCAAGTTTCAGGAAACCTCGTAAAACTACTATGGCCAATATACGAAGAAACATTTTAAAGTCTATGACATCACACTGACATTCATATGCAGAGATCTCAGAGCTAAATTTAAGGACGAACCTTTGATCATTGTCTTTTCTATTATAAACATTTGCTACTGATGATATTTGCGACACAACAGTTCTTAAAAAAGTAAGTTATCAGTCTAAATTCATTCACCATTCAATTTTCGTCTCTCTTCAATGCACATGTGGATTCAACATTTTGATGCAATTTTCTGCGTGCGTACCCAATTTCGTCCTTACGGCAAATGGGAAGACTAACGGGCGCGCCCGCATGTCTTCTCGCCTTTCGTTTTTTCGTCTATCGTGTGGGCGCATAGATGTTTCTAAGAATAGCCCAATATTCCCGCTTAACTCGGCCCGTTTGAACACGATCGGAAGTACAAAGTGGCGTACGCGCTTTTCGTAGCTCATCGGTTTACCTACAGAACCACTTTGTCACACGCACTCAAAGGCTCGGATCAAAATGATGGCCTGGGAGTGAGATTACTTCCCCGGAGTCCACTTCCGATGACTCTTACAGCAACAGAGGGGCTCTCAGTGTCTTCCACCTCCAATCCCAGCACAGCATGAGCGGTGTAGCAAAGATCTTGGAAGCCTCAACACTGTCGTTCTTGTCGAAGAACACTCCCCTCGGAATGTCCACCCACAAGCTGCCCTAAGAAACAAACATAGATGTCTTGCCTTTGGCCACTACTTCAGTGACTTGCGAAGTCTTCTAGCTGAGTCAGATTTTCTTTATAGCCAGTGTTGCCACTAGCTATTCTGCAGCAGGCCAGCAGTACTCAGTCCACTAAGCTGTTGGACGCGACCTTCGTAATCCTCCTCTTGCCCACTGCCATGGCCCTAAAAGAAGCAAAAATTATGATGACTTAATGAATTAAAAGACAATACATGCACGGATATATGCAAATGAAAGCTGAATCTCGACTCATGTTGATAAAGCCATCAGTACAACAGCACAGCAGTCAGAAAGCCATGCAGAAGCCTGAATTCAAACAATTGTCAGATGCTCCACCAGCTTTGTTATAATCACCGCACAATTGTCCATTTTGAGATGAAACTTTCTCACTGTTTTCTCTTCAAGAATAAAATAATGCCAATGATTAAACAACTTGCCAGCATTTCTGCATGCCATTCTAGGAATATAACAGGCAAATAAATGATGTGTCAAGACTGAAGCTGGCACCATTGATGGCAATTTAAATCAAGTCCAACAAACTTTGCTGCAGCGATTCTCGTAGATTCGCAATTGAAAACCATAAAAGATATAGTCAGAGCTTAAACTGTTTTACAACGACAGCATAATACAAAGTAAGGCGAAGCTGAGGCGTAAGCACAAATCTTTCCTAGTAAGTCACTCCTGTGCTTCCATGTGGGAACGAATATACTAAAAACGGAAGCAAAAGCTCCACTATAGTTGGGTACAATTTTAGAACTTCGAAGAAAGTGACATCTGTACCTAAGACATTGTACCACAAGTTGCAACAATGGGCACATTGGCTATAGACTTCGTTTTGAGCAGACAAAACAGCAACCCCACTGTCAGAGAACATGGCTAGGAAGATGAACGGGATTATTTCGCTAGTGAGCACACTTCGAGCACGCTTCAATTGATTGAAGCTAGCATGCTTCAATCAATCAGGCAGCGTCTCTTCTGCCTTCTCCAGTTCTATCACACTATACAATGCCAATTTTCGTTAGATTTGGAGATGTGCTTAAGATATGGTCTTTTCAAGTAGCAGCTCCCCACAACACCATTTAAAGTTGTTTCTTAACTTTCAAAGGAAAACCACAAAGTCTTTGAGTACAGTAAACTACCTTAATTCACATGTAGTAATAAGACATTTAAGTTTATTTACTGAAAACCCCAAGTTGCAACTACAGATATAAACTGGCTAAGCCACTAAGTAAATCAACAAATACATGCCCTCATAGTATTACTTAAGAGGCTGGTAAACAGGTAAACACCCAGCCAACCCCAATGATGACCCCTTGAGGATTATCAAAAGGTGACACTACAATGCACTTAGCACGTTGAAGACTGATTCCGTTCTGCGTAGCTTCGCTGGCCAAAAATGCCACTTTTCTACTAGGAATTGATTAGGCTTCAGGCAAGAGTGCCGCAATGGTCTGAATGAACCATTGCCGCAATGGTCCGAATGCCCGCTACAAATGTCTGAACCTCATTACAAAGTCACCAAAGTACATCGTTATATGCGAATTCATTATAAATACATTAGCAACACTGTATGACCAGGCTGTTCTTTATTTACAGTCGAACCCGGGTATATCGAACTCGCCAAAAAACGTTTATTAGTTCGATATATGGCATAATTCGATATAGGCCCTCTATAGGATTCGACACGAAGGTACATAACAATAAGCAAAGCCCTTTATTAATATGATGGCTTACTTGCATGCCCTACTTTGGAACAAAATAGTCCTGGATTTTCTTCTGTGTCAATGACTTCACTGCCTGCGACAGCACGCAGGCCTCTACGTTGTCCAACAAGTCTGAGCAGGTGAGACCACAACCTTCCAAATTCACGCAATAGCGCCGAACCAACACAAGTGCACTAATCACTTCGGAGGATGTAGTCAACGGGCCATCTTCAATTTCCTTATTACTGTCACTTTGGCTCATGGTCTGCACGATGTCTGCATTGTGGTCCTCATCTTGTAGCTGACCCATGATGGCGACATCATCGTCCGCGTTGACGAACTCGTCACATGTCGATTGATTGATTGATTTGTGGAGTTTAACGTCCCAAAACCACCATATGATTAGAGACGCCGTAGTGGAGGGCTCCGGAAATTTCGACCACCTGGAGTTCTTTAACGTGCGCCCAAATCTGAGCACACGGGCCTACAACATTTCCGCCTCCATCGGAAATGCAGCCGCCGCAGCCGGGAATCGAACCCGCGACCTGCGGGTACTCGTCACATGTCGATCCATCAATAACTCCCGGGAACTCTACCAGCTCGCTCTAAACTTCAGCAGAAACACCTGCGGTGTCTTCAGTGCTGTCATCTGAATTTCGGGGAGCCATCACCAGGCATGCAAAAGCCGGCATGCCTAAAGCAGTTGTGGATCGTCTCCCTCCTGACATCTGCCCATGATCTACTCAACATAATAGAAAAAGCTCCAAACAAGTCAACCTTAAGCTCCCTGCTGACACAAAAGTTCTGTAGCAGCCTCTCCACCAGGCGCTTCCGATAGCCAGCTTTACTGCACGTATAACGCTTTCATCCAGTGGTTGCAGTACAGACAGTGTTTGGGGGCAAAAAATGCAGCTCAATATTGCTGAAGGTCGTACTGCAGTGGTGAGATGAACAATTGTCCGATTTTTGCCTACCAAAGTATCATTCCACGATGATAGCCACCTGCTGAAAAGCTCCCCTGTCATCCATACTTTTAAGTTTGCTCGGTAGGTAACTGGAAGCGACAGCGCATTTCGAAAACACCGCAATACCGTGCTTTTCTCCTTAACCAGAGGTCGAAACTTTTTCGATTCATCTAAAATAGCTGCAAACAGAACGGACACACAAGTTTTGTTTGCCTTGCCGCCGCAAGTCTTGTCGCCACGTCTTGGAAATGTCTTGTTTGGCAACATTTGCCAAAATGGAGCAGTTTCATCTCGATTGAAGATATCTTGGGCTTGATATCTTGCTGGGATATCTCGCCAGTTTTCCTCGAGCCATTTGTCTACGCTGTCCAAGTCCGCCACTCTGATTTCACCTGTAACAGCTTTGCCAACGATGCCGTGCCGTTTTTGAACCATTGGAGCCAGCCTGAACCATGTTGGAAATCGTTCCTGCCAAGCAGGAAAGCAAGGTCCTTGGCTTTCTGCTCGATCATAGGGGCAGACGCCGGGCTGTTTCGCGACCGAACATCCACAAACCATTTGTAAATGGCCGCTTCAACACACAACGCTGGGCGCCACGGGCCCCTGGCCTTTGTCCGACTTGGCCCTAATGTATGCCTTGTACTTCAGTATGCTCCTTGGAATTTTGTACGCAACGGCGATGTCGGACTTCTTTTCACCGCACTCGATTCTATTTATGATTTCGTGCTTCGCAGCGAATGACAAATTCTGCCTCTTTGCACAAGCCATGACGAGAGAGTGCCAATAAAGCTATCAGAGCACCAACAGGCAACACCACCAACACCAACCAAGCTGAATGAGGACTCGAGAAAATAGGCAGCAGCAGGCACACAAGCATGAAGAAAGGAAAAATGGCGCTCACTTCTACCGCCTCCAGGCTTTGGAGAAAGGACGACTGCTTCCGATTGGCTGCAAGCGGGCCAGAATCCTTTCTTGAAGGGGGGTGTTCGCCCATGCACAACCGGACTAGACCCCTTTTTCTAGGGTGGCGCCGGCAGTTTCCCCGCCACCACGAGGGAAAGCCAACTTGCTGGGGCACTTTTGAGGCACATGGAGTTTGATATATCGGTTGTCATTGCTATTTTTGTTCGAAGTAACAGTAACTTTTGCTATATATTCTCAATGTAAATCGCTATTTTCGTTCGATGTAACAATAACTTTTGCTATATATTCTCAATTAAATTTGCCGTGTTTAGAAATTGTTTGATATACGGGATAATTTGATATAAACGGGTTCGATATAGTGGGGCTCCACAGTACTTCGTTATAACTGATAATTCATTATACCCGGTTTCGCTACATCAAGGTTTGAGTGTATTCAGATAGGGTATATATCACTGCTGTACTTTCATACAACATTATTAAAGCAGATAGACACTAAACACGGGTATAAACACATTCCATGTGAACAGTCTGTTCTTTATTAAATTCCATTCTCCTGTGGAAATAATAAAAGCCTGAAAAATAACAATTAGCAATATTCTAAGACAAAAAAAGACAGATTGCAGGGATGGTGCTTTTCGTAATGGTGGAATTCAAAGCCAATCAGAAAGGCTGCCCCCGCGCGGTCGGTGGTATAATGGCATTGCCCTGGGCCCCTCGGGGGTCTAGTGGCTAAGGTACTCGGGCGTGCTGACCCCGAGGTCGCGGGTTCGATTCCCGGGCTGCGGCGGCTGCATTTCCGATGGAGGCGGAAATGTTGTAGGCCCGTGTACTCAGATTTGGGTGCACGTTAAAGAACCCCAGGTGGTCAAAATTTCCGGAGCCCTCCACTACGGCGTCTCTCATAATCAGAAGTGGTTTTGGACGTTAAGCCCCACAAATCAATCAATCAAATCAGAATTTGACATGGTCCAAAAAGCGCACTGCTCTTATTATTGACTAGAGAAACGTGTTTCTGTGGCTATCCTGAGCACCAATTTTCGTTCTTTACGTTGATGCCAAGATAGCGGCACATTGCGAAAGGAAAGCCACAAAACCTGCAGTGCAATGGCAAAATGTTCTCTTTGCTTTAAATGAAAGCACAGCAGTGAAGTGTCGTTTCCACAATTTCTACTGCATACTGTGTTCTAAAACTGCATTTAATTACAACATAAAAAAACATCCAGGCATCACCTAAAAGGTAAGCTGAAAAAAAATTATGGCACCTGTGCACTAGCGGTGCCCAGCCTTAACTACAAGCGCAGCTGGGTGGCCTTCAAATTTCATTTTTTTTAAAGACGATAGTCTTTCTTGGGGACTTCTACGGAAACATTTTGGTCTATCTGTCTGTACACTTGTGTTTGTCCGCCCTAACGATGGCTCAAAGGGCATCAAACGGCAAACCCGAATCGCAACACCCACCAATATTGCTCAAGGTTCATAGTTGTGCAATTGTTGATTAAAAAGCATATGCACATATCTGAGGCGCCATAACAACACTTCAAAGTTTTGTATGTCTGCCTTTATACTTAGAAGAGGCACACACAAATAACTAAGAAATGTAGCATTTATTGCACTGCACTGGCAGTGCAACGCTATACTCAAAAAGGTGTTTCCAATGCTTTGCTACGACATCACGATGATGGCACCTACCCGTCGCTTTGCATTCTACACCATATTACCTCCGACACTAGCACACATCTTTCTCCATGGGCTGCACGCTTTCGTTTTCCAAGATAACTGCCAGATGGCGCTTGTGTCTAATGTGCCTCGATGCGCTCGTTCATCTCCGCTACACGCTCGAGGCACTCTAACGCAGCGCTTCCAGAATACCCTTCACCGATTTTCTTGAGCAGAACATCAAATAAACGTTTTGTTCACTTTCTCCAGATGCAAGACTATTGTCTTTCGACTACATTTGGGGTGTAACATGCAAATTTGGAACCAATTTTTTTGCTTTCCTTCGCTTTCTTTTTCCTGCTTTTCTATTTTTATCTCTTTCTTTTCCTTTCTCTCTGCTTTTTTTTCTTGTCTTTTTCGAGTGCTTTCTATGTTTTCCCCGGTATTTTTATCTCATATTTATTTCCTTTACTTCTCTCTATCTTTTTATCACTTCCTTTCTCTCCCAAGTGTCTTTCTTCCTTCTCTTTCATGTGTTTGACATGCTCCACTGAACTGAGCATATTTTTCATTTAAAGCTTGCTCCCGCTACAATGCCCGCTACAATGCCCGCCCTGATGGTGCTGAGCTTTTACTCGTTGTTCCTGTGCATCTTCGCTCAGACGTTTTGGCCCAGCTGCATGATGCTCCCTCCGCTGGACACCTAAGGGTGTCACACACGTATGACCGCATTCGCCGCCGATTCTTTTGGCCTGGCCTTTACCGTTCTGTGCGACAGTACGTTGCGGCATGCGACCTCTGCCAGCGCCGCAAGACACCTGCTCTGAGACCTGCTGGTACCCTCCAGCCCATTGAAGTACCAGATGAGCCATTTTTCCGAGTCGGCCTTGATCTTCTAGGACCTTTTCCCGTGTCAGCCACCGGTAATAAGTTGATTGCTATTGCTACCGACTACGCAACGCGGTATGCCGTTACACGCGCCCTCCCCATCAGCTGCGCTACTGATGTAGCCGATTTCCTTCTTCATGACATCATTCTGCGTCATGGTGCTCCTCGTCAGTTGATCACCGACCGTGGCAGCTGTTTTCTATCTAAAGTAGTCGACGAGCTCCTGCGATCCTGCTCTACCCACCACAAGTTCACTACAGCGTACCATCCGCAAACCAACGGCCTCATGGAACGCCTCAACCGTACCCTGACGAATATGTTAGCGATGTACGTCTCCAAGGATCACAAAGATTGGGACATCCATTTACCTTTCGTTACCTTCGCATACAACAGTTCACGTCATGATACAGCTGGATTTTCCCCTTTTTACCTACTGTTCGGTTATGACCCGCCTTTGCACATGGACACCATGCTCCAATCTGACGCCCCCTCATCGACTGCTTATGCTCATGATGCCCCAACCCGAGCTGACATCGCCCGCCAAGTCGCCCGGGATCGTTTATGTGCCTCGCAGCTTAACCAAAAGAGTGCTTACGATCACCGGCCCCGCGACGTACAGTACTCTCCAGGGTCACTCATCTTGCTGTGGTTACCATCACGTCATGTTGGTCTCTGTGAAAAGCTAATGTCCCGTTACGTTGGCCCCTACCGCGTCATACGAAAGGTCACCAGCATGACCTATGAGATAGCTCCACTTCATACCACGTCAGTACCAGCTTCAGTCCCGACCGATATAGTGCACGTCTCACGGCTTAAGCCATACCGCTCACATCTCGAAAATTGATCGCACCGGGGGGGTGCTTTCTGCCGCCGGCGGGTAATGTCACGGGCTAAGTAGATGCCTGAGGATGACGACGACGAAGCGCTGAACGTGAACGTGCTCGGACTGCAGCAGCGTTGTACGCATTAGCTCGCCAGTATATTCGCCAGTACGCATTGCTCACCAGTGTATACTTTATTCCCCGTAACATCATCTGTGACGCTTACCAACCTGCGATTTTTGCAACACTACACAAACTACAGTAAGCTCCAACAGTTTTGCTGCTAAAGATGAAAAAAACTTCTAACAAATTCACCATTCCATTGCCCTACTCCTCCTAATACTGAATTTTTTTAGTTGGCAGTCTGCTTAGGTAACACTATGGGCAGTGCAGACGAAAATCTATGATCTTAAGAGACAGTTGTTCTACTACCACGTTTTGATACTATTCTTATTCACATTGCGAACACCATAGACTGGATTTTTTTTTACTCATGAGCCACATAAGGCTTCTTTCGACTCGGCCTAACTCCACATCACCAACAGATCTTTCAAACAAGTCAATACGTCCAAGCTCAGTTACCCTTTCAGACCCACCAGAATCTGGCCATCTACTCCTTGAGCTTTGATGAACAGGTGCATTAGCTGAATCAAAAGTTCTGGCACAGCACAGGAAGACCACTAGTCACTGTCGTCCACTGTCATACCTGTGTACAAACCAAACATGTCTGTTAATATGTAGTCTGCTGACACAATACAGGAAATGTCACTCATAACACAAATGATATGTTATGTAAAGAAAAATGTTCAGATTAGGCAAGTCAATTCCTGGAAGGACACCTGGGAGGCATTAACCAGACATTTTAACCTCATCAGCCACATACATATTGCTGCATTCAACCTGCACGGCTTAAAGAAAGAAGATCTCGAGCAGCAAGAAAGCAAGACAAGGGTTCTTGCCCAATCTTCTTTGAGTGCCATGCACTATGATTAAAGCGAGCTCTCCTATTTCAGACTTCTGCTGTTTCTGATCATGAAAATATAAATGACTAATTAAATCTGTGAATTTATATGCAAGAAGCCAAAAGAAAAATTTAAGTGGCAATGTTTACAAGCACAAATGTTTACTTATTTATTGTTACCTGTAATGCCACTTCAGCAATAATTTATTCATTGCATAGCCCCGTACAAGTTTAGAAGTACTGCATGACCATCTAGTTTTGCTAGGTAAAGATTCGCCTAATGAAGAGTTCAGTCTCTACTGGGTTGACTGCCATTGTCTTCTACTGCCACAACTACGGTGGACTCTTGATAAACAGAAATTCCTTAAATGGAACTGCTGCTTAAATGGAACGAGCACTTTTGACACGATTGGTTTATTCTTGCATTCTGCACCACTGATCATCTCACGGATAACACTAACTCTTGTTGAACAGAACATACTTTACTGGTCCCTTCAGATTTAATTTAACGAGAGTCCACTGCACGTGACATGAGTTTGCAATTTCCTTGTCATCCTATACCTTTTGATTCCACCGACATTTCCTCAGATGGTCAACGTGGGAAGAGTACTCCATCTCTTCAGTCGCAAATTCACAATAAAATCTGACCCTGAAAACTGAGCCTTCAGCAAACAGGGGTGCCCAGAAAAGTACCACAACTTGCCTCATCCAGTTCGACTTGTGCCAAGATAACAGCCTAGCCTTTGTTTCAAAATCCATGTTTCCGAAATCCACCAAACTCGACCGTAGTTCCTTGCCAGGGTCCAGCATGTCAGCAACGCCTGTCACAAGTCAAGTATGCTGTGTCATTAGAACTGTCAACCAACCCTTCATCATCGCTGCTGCACACCTACAACACAAAAGAAAAAACTTTAAAAGCAAGTTCAGCCACCCAGTCAAAGGTAAGAGCATTGCAGGAATACATGATGGGCTCCTGCACAGTGTTAGGATCGGCACTTGAGCCAAGCAAAGAGGGGTGTTTGCGGTTCTGCGAACACGTTGCCGAAAGGAAGCGGGCCTGCTGACAGCCGTCCAAATATGAGTATTGTCTTAAGAAGCCTGAGAGCGAGGGGCATGCTGTTGCGGCGCCGCGCCACAAAATTTAAAACGACGACCGAAATAGGTTTCGGCTCGAGACAGCCTCCTGAAAGAGATGGCGGCGACAGCATGGACGACAATTCAGCTGCGCAGATTGAGCGTGGCGAGCGGGGGTCCTTTGATGCTTCCGGCAATGCGAGCGTGGGTGGCCTGGCACAAAACGGCCTCATCATCCAAAGGAAAAGACAACCTAGCACCAGAGGGGATGTGTGGTTGCTACGGCTTGGTCAAAGACGTCGAGGATCGGCATAATCATGCCCATGGGCAACATTATGCAGCACTGACTTCATCGATCATTCCTCTGCACTGTAAAACGGCAGCTTGGCCTTGCGGTAACGTAGTTTCAACTATTTAGGCAGCCGAATGAGCATTTCCATTTTTCTGTGCTGCCCTCTGCTGCTTTGGTAGAGCTCCTAGACAACCAGGAAAAGCAACACTGCAAGAACAGAAGGCTCCAAGATGAAAGGGCATCTCGCAACCATACCACCAGAGTACCAGTGCATACCTCACTCCCTCCCCACATTGCTATGACACGAGCGGCACATGAAGGAAGCCTCACACAGCCATTGCCTGTGCATACATAACGTAGTCGCCGATGTCGTGTTATGTTGCCGAAGTGGGCGTAGTCGCAACGACAGGCTCGACGCACCCATCACTGCCGCTAAAAAGGATAAGCAGGCTGAGTAAGAAACCGAAACCAGACCAGGTGGGTTGCTCTGTACCCTGTGACTTTATTAGAGTATTTATTCCCAAAGCTCTTGCAGCAGCATCTTCACAGTGTACAAGCCTGCAGTTAATTCTCCAGAAATTTTGGACTGCGAAGTTGTTTACTGGCACTTTCAAGGGGCCCTGAAACCCTTTTTCTAGTAACCATGGAATGAATCCACTGGAAGAGCTTATTGCCTCACGAATCCCATGCCGCAAAAATTTTAAGAATCCATCCAGTGCGAGTGGAGTTACGAAGACGTGTCACATGCTGCAATTGCATTCTCTCTTCTGTCGTCCCGACGAAAATGCTGGAAGCTAAGCAAGGAGGGGCTGGCAGGAGCGAAGAAATTACGTCACCCCCCCGCCTCGTGACATTGAGTACTTTTTTTTTTCTTTGAATGCGAGACTTTTTCAGTGTCATCGCACGTGCACGCGTGAACAAGTGACGGCCTCTTGCAGCGATCTCTCTAACAAACAAGCGTGCCATGTTAAAATCAACCAATCGCTGATAGATGGGTTTTTTACGAGCAATTTTTGAACGTCTTCCATGATTTTTCTAGAGAAGAGAAAGTAATTTTAACTGGCTTTGATAATTTATTGTGAATTCCAGGCCGCATGCTGTGCTATAATATTTGGTTTGCGTGTTGTGAGGAGCCTCTACTACCAATTTGCAGCGTTTTCTGACCATGCTCAAAAAGTGATGCAGGGCCCCTTTAAAGGATAACTAGAGAGAAAAGAGACTCTTAGCAAATTGTTAAATTACCCTTTCAGAATACTAAAAGCCTACCTCTCACCAAGACGGAGCTCTTCATAAGGAAGGAGATGTGCAAAAGACAATACAGGTGGTGATGTCACTATGAAGTTTGAAAATCTCATAACAACTTGGCATTATGTGAACATAGACTCCTACTAAGGGCCACATAGTTCTTACAAAAATGAAGTACATTCTGCTTAAGGAAGCTTGAGATATATCATACGAAGTTTCCAGAAATTTTGTTTTAACGATATGGGTAAAATACAAAAAAAAAGACTTCGAAATTGCCGACATTAATGTGCAATGATTTAGGCTTAAAAACTTGATATAAAACACTCACTGTCATCTTTTACTTAAATGATGAACCTACAACTAACAAGGGACAATTATATGCTCATATGTTCAAAGAACAATTTATCAGCTTAAAAGTTATTCATTTTTCCCCTTAAAAAAGCCTTGATGGAATGGATTCACTATAACAGCTTATTGCCTCGCGAATTCAACGCAGCAAAAATCTTAAGGATCCATCGAGTACAACCGAAGATTTGTCGCACGCCATAATCGCATTCCTTCTCTCGGCCCATCAAGTGATTGAGTGAGTTCGAGTGATTGACATGCTGCTCATGTCAATCGCTCGAAAGCAGCACGGCGAAAAAAGCACGATTCAAGGCCCTGACAAGGTAAACAAATGTGCAAAACATGCGACAAGTGCACTGCCAAAATACCACCATTTAACGCCAAGGCATAGTTTCATAATGTGGAGTGCCACTTGGCTAGATAAACTTCATAAAAAACAGCTTTCTTATGTGCAAACCTATAGCTTATTCACAGTATTAAATAAATCACTGTTAGCTAAAAATTATTCAAACCCTAAAAAATGCTGTCAGATCCTGACTTCATGGAGAGCTGGTGTGAAAAATTTTAGGCGGCATTACCAGATAAGATTTTTGTTTTGACTGTTTCATCACTTTCTGTGCACGCTATTACGGTAAAAGCAGCACTCTTGGCGTCTGAATTGACATGAGAAAAAAGAGCCTTCTGATCTTTATTGTCAGTCGGGAAGGCCTGGATGCACTCAACTGTTCACAAATGATTATGGCAGTGGGTTTTTTCCAAATCTTTACAAAGCCAAAGCCATAAAATTTGGAATGGATGTCACATGGTCAGTACTCACTCACCTTGCGAAGTGTAACATGCAGATTAGTGACAGAGGGAGCACAGAATTCTCTTTTCCCAAAAACTTCCTTTTGCATTGAAGCTAGTATCCTTTTTTGCTGCTTCCATCCATGTCTTCAAACCTGTTCACGATCAGAAAATAACACAAATCAAAGTGCACAGTCTAGCAGTACATTCGTGACCCCCCCCCCCCAACCTCTGGCTGTCTGTGGGACACTTTTTGGAATAATTTACACATATAACAAAAATGAATATGGCTTGTATCATACGTACAACAAAATGCTACTGGGTACACTGCCGTCCTTAATGAAAGGGAACACGTGAGCGCGTGGCCTGCGTTCTGCAGTGGCTGCCTACAGGACCATCATCAACTGGCAGCAAAAGAAAAGACATTGGCTTTTGGCGTCATCTATTGGCAAACAAAACAACAAGTTATGGCCGTTGTACAAGCACTGCAAGATACTATAGGCAGCCATTGTGGAGAGCAGATCACGCGATTGTGTGTTCTCTTTTATAAAGAACGAAAGTGTACATCACCATGTAAAAAGAACTCCCAATGAAGAACTTTAACGAGAAAGCTGCCATATTACCAAAATCAGTAAACAGCCGTCAGCAGAGGACTTTAAAAATCAGTCCTTAAAACAAAAATTGTAATGAGTAAACTTGCCATACAAGCAGAATGATTTATTTCCTTTCAATAGAGCTATAAAGCCATTAATAATTAATGCATTTATGTGGTATAAACTGCATTTCAAAGTTGACCAAAATGATGGTTTCCTCAAGATCGTGATGTTTTCTAGTAAATTTAGAAACTTCAGTGAGCTCAAAATATTTTTAACACCAAATATACCGTCTGTAGAGTAACTAATCATTACTCAGATATTCATGCGCAGCGCCACATTACAGGAGAAAAAAATGCAAACACTGAACATGTCGGCAAAATGTTTGGAGGCGCACATGGCAGAAAAGTTGCATTAATATTATTGAGCTTAGAACACGCTATACAAGTGCCTTTGCTTAGCATTTCAACTAAATTTGATATTGAAACAAAGAACGATACCCTGAGGCTAATTTTTTCATAAAAACAACACCCACAAGACATGCTGCGAAATTCTAAAGGCTGTTCATGTGACCAAAAGCTTTTACTCTAACAAATATTCTGAAAATTTGTTGTTTTCAAGGCAAGAAATCGCCATGCTTTCTTTTTTAAGCACACTTGAGACCGTCGCCAGAATGGTTGGGTTGTTTGTCACGGAATGACCCCAAATGCGAAGCTACATCTTTATGAAATACACCACAACCGCTGCTCACGAGTGGAGAGAATCATGAAGGCTCGTTTCCTTGTTTGACACAACCTGAAACTATTAATGCATAAATCATATGAAAGTTTTGTTAACGCACCCCTTATGTAACGTCTCCTTCGGGAGACCCCTAAGGTAAATAAACTGAACTGAACTTAATGAAAACCAGTAGATAATGAAGAGAAGAGAGGTATGGGGAACGTTAATTATGCTGTTTCAAGCATTGTAGTGAGTAAGGTGGACGAAAAGACAACTTGCCACTGGCAACCCATGGAGGGGCAAGGGCATCAAGTGTGTAACGGGAAAGTTGCACGTTCGGTCCATGGCAGAGGAAAGCAGTCTTTTCAACCACTTCTATTAACTACATATCACGAAAAACATGTCCCTCAACAAATGACAATAGCTGTGCTTGCCGCGCCTCCCAAGAATCAGTTCTGCATAATCTTCTCGATTTGAATTCCGCTGAATATGATTAACCTTATCACCATCGGTAAATCATACATTTTCTCGGGAACTCCAAGCCGTCTAAAGGGGCCACGACATCACCAGAAAACTTCGACTTTCGGTGCCATCGTGGGCGTGGCCACCGAATTGATATGGGGTTAGCGGGGCTATGCTTCCCCTATGCAACAAGGAGGCATTGCCCTAAGTATCATGTCCCTCAAGGCTTGAATGAAATTCTTGTCACTTCATGTCATCTCAAGAGGACAGCGCCTTGCACTGATAGCTCACTGTAGGCACGAATACGCGCATGACTACCACTACTGATTCCGGAATGTTATAATTACATTATACGGTGACGGCCTACAACATGCTCGTGCAAATCTACGCAGAGTCATGCAGTTGGTAACCACAAACTTACAAGAACCGAAATATGGACGAGTTCGTAAGATTGCATATTTGAGCAGGTGGCGCAGAAAGAAGAGACGCAAGCGATAACATGACACGTGACGAACACTCGATTCGCGTGTTTCTTGTTTGTCTGCTTTTTAGCCTACCTGCTCAAGTGCGCTATCAAAACCCGAGCTATCTGGTCACGTACCTCAGCTGCCGTTGTCAGAAGACGACGCTACTCGGACACAGCATGACGAGTCCTTGCATGCTACAGCCAAACTGGTTCTCTGCTACAAACGCGTGATGTTTACACGCTGCACCTAGGCGCCTCTGCATATTGCACTTGTTCGCGTACGGCGCGCCACAGTACCGACATACAAAGACCGAAGCTTTTTCCATTCGAGAACAAACAGAAACACGTGTGCTCTCGGAACTGTGCAAATTGCAGTGCTTAGAACCTACCGACTGACTTTTCGAAATCGCTGCGAGCGCGCATGTTCGCACTTGCCGGCATGGAGGAAGCCTCCATGACTGCCGGTTGCCGCAATTGCCAGACGAGATTGCGCGTGCGTAGTGTCCATGGTGCCGTGTTTCGCGCACATTTTTTAGTCTTTCCGGATGGCTGAGTTAGCCAAAGCTGTCACATATGCACTTTTGCATGCGTGAGCTATCCGCGAGTTGAGAGGAAATTAGTGTACGCGTCAATAAGGTTGCAGAAGGGTTTCTTTCTTTCTTAGGGCGAAGCTTCTTAGGGTCGAGTTTTGTTATGACGCTCCTAAAACGAAACTGAACACTTCCACAATAATAAACGAAAACATCTGTGTATGAAAAAAAACATCACAGCATATCCACGGAGTGAATGATGATGAGTGAGGCAAAGCGTCCATCCGTAGGTCAGTGCGTGCGTGCGTCCGTAGTAGTAAACAACAAGGCAGCCGACGGTTTCTTAAGTGGCGAGGGCTGTCGGGCCATGCCTGGTCGCCACCTCGTCAGCGCGTTTGATGGCCCGGACCTGGGTGTCCAGGCTTGTGGTCGTGAGGATTCTCTCCCAGGCCTCACTTGAAGGTGACCCGTCCGTGCATCCATGCTTTCGTCCATGCGTCTGTCCGTAAAATGGCGCGTTATCTGCTACGGTACTTTCAGTTCGAGGCATATCCCTTCGCCGCTTCAAGGTGCCCGCGGCGTGGTGCAGCAGGGAATGAAACACGTACTATTCCGTGACTCCCTTCGCCGCTTCAAGGTGCCCGCGGCGTGGTGCAGCAGGGAATGAAACACGTACTATTCCGTGACGTGTTTGTTGCCGCTTGACCGTGGTGCTTTTTTTATAGAATTATTCAGCGAATGAATGCATGATATTTCGCGCATTCCAAAGAACGAAGCTGTCGTGACCGTAGACGAAGTGCTCATAGGAGTCAAATACAACGACTGTTTATTAAACTATGAGCTGTGAGCACGCAGGCTCAAACGGCTACATTATCTCCAGAACGCGGACCCTGGTTCCTCGCGCATAGTCCCGCCGATTGCTATGTGACGCCCTACATTTGGCGTCATCTCGTAGCGCCCATGACACCTAGCTCCTCTTGTTCGAAGTAGCCCTCCTCCTCATCACAGGTCAAGCCTACCTGGTGTATTAAACATTTCGCCCACTTCTTGTCGTCGCCACTGGTTGTAGAGGCTGCAGATTCTTGCTGGCACGATCTCGTGAGACCTCCACCAGCTGTGCTCACGATGTATGAGCGAGGCGTGTGAGCCGGCTCGATGACAGTCCTATGTTGTCGGAGTACCCGACTGAATGCGGACAGCTGTATGCGGTTAAATGGGATCTCTTGCCTAGGTCCTGTGTCTCCGGTTGTACTGTTGGCCCTGTTTGGCGTTGAAGGCTTTGTTTAGTTTTCTAAAGTCTACCATGCTTTACCGTGGCTTCAGCCTGGGTGGTGCCCGTCGGTTCATAGGCGCTTTCCCTGGCGTGTCTCTGTGCGCGTGGATGTTTGGCCATTTCATGATCGGCTGTTTAGCGGTCTGAACTATTCTTTCTGCTGCGCCGTTACTCTGATGGAATTAGGGGCTGCTGGTTATGTGACTTGATCTCCACTGATTGACGGACGTCTTGAACTGTGCCGAACAAAACTGAGGGATATATTGTCCGATCGTATGATAGCTGGTGCCCAAAACCGCGCGAAGTATAGGCACAGTGCTTGTGTTATGTTCTATGTGGTGGTACGCTTCAACTTCTTGAGTAAAAAGAAGTGAGAGTATAATAGTCCACTACTACGAGATAGTTAACTCCATCCATGCTAAAGAGATCGATTCATATCACTTCCCAGGGGTGTTTGGGAAGTGAGTTGAGTATCATGGGCTCGGCGTGTGGCTTGCGGTGTTGTTGGCAAACAGTACATCTTCGCACATAACTTTGAATGTGCTGGTTGATGCCTGGTCACCACTCTGATTGAGTGGCTTGAGCCCTATATCTCCTAACGCCCTGATAACCAGTATGCGCTGTTCTAGCACATCACTTTGCATGCTTGGTTGTGGAATGCAGAATGCATGGTGGACGAGGTCACGTGCTGCTCGGGGTCACGCTCATGCACACCCCGCTTGCGGGTGGCAGGTGTCCCACTACGTGCGGGACCGATGGGCAGATAACACGTAAAGGCAGTTGGTGACAGGTGTGTCCAGTAGGTGCGTCCACAAATTGCATGGTCACGCTGACTTCCACTTGCTGGACGAGAGTTTTAGTTTAGCGCGCGCAAGGCCGTACGTGCGCAACGGCTAGCGCGCTACGTACGTTACAGCTGAGGCTGCTTCCTACAGTTTAGCGTACTGTAGCTCCGTCCGACTGTGGACATTTTCGGCGTTGAAAGGCATCCCCGTCAGCTCACAGAGATAACTGTCCGTTGCACGGGGCCTGCGAACAATTTAAGCTCATCACGTAAGCAATTAAGGAGCTCTAAATCAAGGACAATCACAAAATTCACGCGGAATTTACTCGCAGCCATGACCGCACTGCTGCTCGTGCTGCTGTTGGTCGCGGCCATTTTGGTTTTCGTGCTCACACCATGGGCAGATCTCGCGAGAGCCACTGCTAAAGTGCCCAACAGCTGTAGAAGAAGGTACTAGCTGTAGCGTGCGCAACGTAAGAGCCGCGTGTGCAAACACACGCATCTCTCTTACCCACAGCGCATGTGCAGACGTGCACCCTCTTGTCTGTACGAGGAATCACAGCAGCTATCAAGGCCTTTTCACAGGAAGAAAAAAAAAAAGACGCCGCCATGTAGAGACGCATGCGCGAGGTCAAAGGCTGACTTCACAGCTTCAAAGGAGCGTTTTCAAGAGGTCATGCATTTTCGGAGTGCGCATGTAGAACACCCTTCTAATTCCCCCCTGACGGGGGGTCGGTACTTGTTGTTGAACTGCCAGAGCAGTATTGTAAACACGAAGCGATTTATCCCACCCGTAAAATTTTGTTTACTCACGAATATATATGGCAGACGACCGGCGCGGCTTCCTGAAAGTACGCTGAGCTAGCAGTGCGTTGTCAGAGTTGAGCGTGCAGCGAAGGCGAGTATCTCTCTACGAGACACTGAACATGACCAGAGGTCGTTCCTGTTTACAACTATGCTGCTAAATCGTGTTACTGGGTGATACACGCCCGAGAAATTACTACAGTGCATTTGACTTCTGTTGTTTTGTTTTTTTCTTTACAGAACATAAGCTATATACTGTGGGGCGCGGAGCCAACTTACACATTTCAAATTGCTGATAGAATCACTGATGGTGATGGTAAATGATACAATTGGTCATATCATTAGAGAAGTTTTTGCTGTTTCCATATAATATATGCCAACTAAAAATGTTACTTCAATGAAAACGAACAGGCGAATCCAAAGAATGTAGGGCTTGAATTGAACGGCTTTCCCTGTATTGTAGTCATCGCTATCCAAATGAAAAAAAAATGAATAAACCTATTTTGAAATTCCTCTGGCTGATTTCTGCTAAAGGAAAACTTTTTAATGCTGTTTTCGTACATTATACTTTTTTACGTATTATCACAATTACTACGACGCCTTTAAAACAATACAATTTACGTCCTCTGTATCTTCCATGGCTTATTATCCGTTGGTTTTCATTAATGTTGTATAAGCGAAAGAAATATTATATATGTTAGTTATCTACGTACTTACCATTCCGTACTTAAACTGCTGCCATTATTATACATCATCGAGGGTGCACTATCGAAAGGCGTGTACACAGATGTCGAGTTTGTGTTATACGGTGATATATTTTGTTTATTTGGGCAATGCCGATGGAAATGGATGGCAGCCAGCAGAGGCGACAAGGACTTATAGCATATATATATCATGGGACACTGTTCAATCCTGTCTCTTTGGATAAATGTAGCCAGTATTATTCCCTGTCCTTTTCTCTTTCGTTTTTCTCCCTTGTTCTCTGTTCAACCACAAACATTTCGTTGTGCAAAAGTACTTCGCCAAGAACAGGACGATGTCGTCTGCTAGTGTTCCTATGAAAACGTCGAAAATCAAGACGCCGGCAATTCAAAATACCGAAAGGTTAAACTGCCGAAACATGAAGACGCCATCGCCTAGCTATGGAGGAAGATGACGTATATTGGCAACATACAGTTTCCGTCACTCTCTTTTGCAATAGCCACATTCTCTTGGCGATTAATCTTCGCAGAAGTTACGAAACATCGGTTGTCTAAGATGGTTTGGCAACGGAGCTACCCACTGTCGGGACATTGTTGACATTCTAAGTTTTCTGCAATGCATTGCAGAGAATTTATCTGTATGAAATCTAATGAACAAGACAATACATTTCTTTTTTTCTGTTTTCGAAGGCTTGATTCATATGCGAAGGAAGTTCATGGCTATTGGAAAAGAGGGTGAAAGCGCGCAGGCCAGCGGATGCTCAATTACGGCTAAACACTATCTTCTACTGGTATTTTCAGCGTTTTGATGTTTGGGCGTTTAGATTTTTCAGCATTTTGAGTTTTTGGCATTTATACTTTTCGACATTTCAATTTTCCATCATTCTGACATTCGGCCTTGTATCGGCCTCTTGTTTTTCGGCGCTTTGAATGCCACCCCGTCTGCTATCCCCATCTCCCACAAGGCCGAGTATGCGATGCCCCTTGGCCACAATGCAGGAAAGAAAGGAGCCCTCAATCAGGCGAATCTTCTTAGAACACCTCGCGTGCCATGACACTCGCAAGAACACGTGCAGAACACGTCTAGCGCGCGACCGAACCAACTCGCTTTCAAGGCAGCTTGAGTAGAGGTCCGTTTGATTCGCCTACACCACGCGAACCAGTTCCCGAGCTGCTGCACCTTGCCATTCTTTCAGCGGTGCAGCATTGACGACCTCTGAACCTTGCCATTCGTTCCGAAAGGTGCAGAAGAGGTGCAGCACTGGTTCACAATTTTCCTGCACCTCCTACGCTGACGGTAGGTCCGTTCGATTCGCCTGCACAACGTGAACCAGTTCACAAGGTGCTGCACCTTGCCATTCGTTTCAGCGGTGCAGCATTGATGGCCGCTAAACCCTGCCATTCGTTTCGAAAGGTGCAGCACCGGTTCACGATTTTCCTGCACCTCCTTCGCTGACGGTGCCGGCTTGGTGCAGGCGCGCGTGCAGCTGAGCAGACGACGCAGCACTTACACGTAGGTGGCTTAGGCGCCGTACCCGCCTCCACAAATGCGGTGTGTTTTGCCAAGATGTTTGTGCCTCATAAACTGTCCGCATGTGCGTTTCGCCATAGATCAGTGTTTGCTGAACGGTATAAATTAACCGAAAAGAAATAAGGCCAACACCTTGTCGGCACATCGTCATTTGTTTCAGGTGTCGTACTGTGCCTGCACCGCTGAACTCATGCTGCACAATTTCTGAACTTCGCGTGCACAGCCGTGAACCGGTTCTGACCAGTGCAGGTGAATCGAACGGACCTGGTGCCGGCTTGGTGCAGCCACGCGTGCAGCTGAGCAGACGACGCAGCACTTAGGCGTATACATAGGCAGCGTAGGCGCCGTACCAAAGCCACCTAGAAAATTCTAGGAGACGTGGGCCGTACCCGCCTCTACAAACGCGGTGCGTTTTGCCAAGATGTTGGCGCCTAATAAACTGTATATATGTGCGATTCGCTGTCGGTCAGTGTTAGCTGAACGGTGTAAATTAAGCAAACAGAAATAAGGTCTGCACCTTGTCGGCCCATCGTCATTCGTTTCGGGTGTCGTGCTGTGCCTGCACCGCTGAACTCACGCTGCACAATTTCTGAACTTTGCGTGCACATGAAGATAGTTTTAGCGCGAGAACAGAACGACGACAAAGAGACAATATCTTCGTGTGCTTCTTGTCTATTTGTTGTCGTTCTGTTCTCGCGCTATAACTATCGTCATGTCATATCAACTAGCCCAAGCTGCCACACTTCTTCGCGTGCACAACCGAGAACCAGTTCCGACTGGTGCGGGTGAATCGAACGGACCGTAGTCCGTAGGCCTTCCCACCGTCGACGAGGGGGCGCTGTGCCGCGCGCGTTTTTTTTTTTTTTTTTTTGCAGGGGGCAGGAGTTTAGAGAAAAACATGGAAAACTGAAAACGTCCACGATACAAGCAAAAGACGGCTAGAGTGTTGGTGGCAGAAAAGTAGAGATAAAGGACAGAAATAGTGGGGAAATGAGCTAGGTCATTCTGCCTGAAGAGGCAGACAGATAGAACACGAATTTATATTTTTCTTTGTTATGAGATCGTCTTTATCGAAGAAGATAAGGCATTAAGCCAATATAAAAAGAAAGATTTCCTTTCATTTTTTTGTTTTGTTTTTTGCGAGCCTGGTGGTACACATGTCACCACCACGTTATAAAGGGGACGCTCATTGCTTCCATCCGAGAGTAACTCTATGTTCACTAGATGGACGGACGGATAGATGGACGGGCAGACAAACGGACAGACGTGGCCAGCGGACGGACGATTCACGGTTTACCCATGAAACCCTGCGAAGCTTCACCTCACTCATCATTCACTCCGTTCATATGCTGTGATTTTTTAAGCTTCGTTTTGCGCACCCTATGTCATACTTGAAAAAGCAAGTAGGGGCAGCTGCAATGTGTGTTGCTGCACAGCTATAATATCGGAGATCACAGGCTGTTTAACTCATACGTGCAAGTACAGTGTGGTTTCCAGCTGTACAGACGCTCTATGTCACTGACAGAAGCAGATAAATGCCTTGCTTCGGTGCGCAAGTTGGAGAGGGCTGCGTGTTTGATTTGTGACTTTGACCACCGTGATGCCTTTGCCGACGGACAGTATTAAAATGGCCGCACAAAGAATAGCATATGCGCGTTGCTCCTAACTTGCACTCACTGTCGTCATGGTTCGGTCGGTTCCGCCTCAGCTGCACAAGTGTAGAAATCGAAGTGGCGGCGGTGCTTGCCGCCGCTTCGCGAGCCAGCAGGTCCCCAGTGCTTCCCTTGCCCCTTCAGTGACCAGAGTGCCAAGCATTGGCGTGAAATCTCATGATTTTTTTTGTTTCAAATGTTTGCATATGTGCGCACACATACAAACGTACGTACCGACGTAAATACAGAAGGGTTAAACCAACGCCTCCCAAATAAAAAAGGAAAAGAGAACCTGAAATATTAGCGAGGTACTTTAGATAAAAGTGGCCGCGGACATATACATCCAATTATACACGGGAAACCAAACATAACTGACTTAGGTGCCCAACACTTCCCTCCCGCACGATTTTTTAAAAATTTAGAATGTTTATTAATCACGCACACATGAAAACGCACCCACAAACATCAATTACGACTACCCCTCATTCCCCCACTCCTCCTCCGAAGATTAATGATTCGTTTTTTTAAGCATTCTTTTTGCAGCTGCGGCATGTCATAACAGCTTGCAGGCCTCGGTCGACAGAACCGGGTAATAATCCGCGTCTAGCCACTTGCCATATACCGACGGCGGACAAAATGAAAAGCGATCCGCCGAGAGCGAGATAAGTTTATCGACGCACGAGATCTCTATCCTCCGTATTAGATTCGAGAGTGCGGGATGGCAAAAGTGAGACGTGTTGTGCCGTCGCTACAAATCCGCTTTCGAACGAGCTGCCGTCGCTAGCAACGCGGCCCCTTCCGCAATCTGTTCGAATGAGTGTAAACGAGCTGTTCTTATCTGCGACAAGGACCTGGTATCGTTGAAACAGTTTTTTGGCCGGCGCGTCCTCGTCGAGTGCCTTGTCTCGTCTGTCCGCTGCGTAATCTCTGTCACCTGATAAAGTACAATGTCCGGAGTCCAGACATAACATCGCAACTTTGGGCTGTCCAGAGGGCCCACGATGCGGCGCTAGGGCTCGGCCTTACTGTCCCATCGTGGGAGCGGCCCGCCGTGTGCTAGGGCGCACGCCTTCGGACTTGTCAATAAAGTTTTTCCAAACCAAACCAAACGCGCGCAGCGCAGTGCAAGGCTGTCGAGGCTCTCGTAATTATCATGTGTTAAGGTCACGGGCGAGGTAGCACTGTACGATAGCTTGTTATAGAACGCCCGTTATTCTCTATGCAGTGTAGCCCTCAAGTGAATGAGCAGCAATTTGCCGGTTGTAAGCTTTGTGAGAGAAAGAGTGAAGGCAGAGTTAGGCCTGTACTGTTCTCACAAGCACAGTGTATACCAATGTGGCCCCCACTGGAGTAGCCTGGTTGAGGTGCCCGGAACATTTCATAGCCATTGTAGGAACATGTGTATTTCCCACCAGTATGCACAGATTAAAGAGCATTCCTTTCTCCTCCATCTCTCTGCGCCAAATAATACGTCGACCTCATCTCTACAAACCTTGCTCACAACCTCTGAAGGACACCAATGTTTGCTTACAGATAACAACCTATGTTCTGGTATAATACCTCCAACATGTTCATAATCCTACCTTCCTAATCATACACCCACTAATTTATTGTATCAACAGCGACATGTTTAATGAAATAGATGAATGAAGGAAAATGCAAACTAATCTGAACACAAACTGTAGAGACATCTCTGTCTCGTAATGCACTCACCGAGTGTATCCTTAAATCAGTTCACTCATCTTTGCTAAGTATTTGATGCCATATAATTCTCACCTCGAAGTGCCATAACTACCGCTATACATGACTTGACTCCTTTACACCAAAAGGCATTGCGACTTGAAGTGGTAGTGAAACCCTGCTCCGCAATGTTCAGGACAAATTTTGATGTTGATTAATTTCAAAGAACAAAGGGAATGAATGCTTTGAAACCTGAAAGGGAATCACAATTACAATGTAACACAGCTATGAAACGATGGGTGTAAATCAGGAAAAATTGACGAAGCAGCGCAGGTCTGTACTCATCCCGTCACGGTTGTCTATGTAGAAACTTACATACCTCCTTATGAGTGTTTTAATTTTGCTTTGAAAGTTTCACAGCATGTAAGAGTGAGTACTTTTTGAACTACTGACTGTGACACACTTGGTAGGAGTAAAATTTCCCTTTCTAAAAATATACTACAGAAATTGTAAAGTTGTATAATGACGCTCGAACCGTTATTAAACACATGCTCACTCAGTTCTAGACACTAGCGCGACCAATCAGACATTAATAAGGTTCCCTCATCCATCCATCACACTATTCTCAACATTTTCCCGGGGACAGAACATGCCCCTTCCCCCCTTGTGAGCTACATTGCACACAACAATTTGTGTTTTGGTGTGAAAACACCTTAAAAGAATAGCAATAAATTCATTTCACCCCAGTAGAGATCCACGCAAAATTTTAAAAGCTGCCCCAAACTAGTCCTTCAAACATGTTTTTTTCTTTCACACATAAATTTCAACAAAATATTATTGCCATACAGAAAACTCTTAATATATTAGGTTGCTTTTGACGTGTCTATTGCCACGCTTTTAGGGTGCAGTGCTAGGAAACGCACCGACAGAAAAACACATAGTAGACGTAACGAGCGCCCATTGTGTCCACTCTGTGTTTCTCTGTCCGTGCGTTCCATAGCACTACACTACAGAGGTTTGACCACGAACCAACTCGCCCAAAACAAAGTTCTGATAGTGTTTATTGTGCCACTGGGGAACATCACTCGGCATGAGGCAGCAGGTGCTGCACACCCTGCAGTTGTTTGATACTTCAGAGAAGCCTTAGAAACAATGGACAATAGCCCCGCCGCAGCGGTCTAGTGGCTGAGGTACTCCGACTGCTGACCCGCAGGTCGCGTGTTCGAATCCCGGCTGTGGCAGCTGCATTTCCGATGGAGGCGGAAATGTTGTAGGCCCGTGTGCTGAGATTTGGGTGCACATTAAAGAACCCCAGGTGGTCGAAATTTCCGGAGGCCTCCACTACGGCCTCTCATAATCATATAATGGTTTTGGGACGTTAAACCCCACGTATCAATCAAAAACAATTGACTATAACATAACTATATTACTACAAGGACTACATGTCATTTGTGTTAGAGGCGCCAAGTGGTAGTTGTACAAAGAGCACTTATGTATTGCGATCGAACCTTCAATGCACACGGCAGTGTTAACACACAATAATCTGCTTACGGCTGCACAATGCACTTGCATGTACAGCCAAAGTAAGAGTACAGTTTTTTAATGCAAATTGTGCAGTTAACAGAAAATGATTAAAAAAAGGCAGAAGACAATGTTGCAAAGCTACTTTTTTATGCTCCGTCACTACGAACGCTAAACCCAACAGTCATCCCCTTCACTGACACGTGCCTGAAGTGATATCATGTTATGTTTGTCATAAATGACTTGGTCCTTAATAGCCGTGTCGCAGTTCTTATTTCATTCTTGAATAAGCTCTTCAGAGTGTTATGGCAATATGCACCCCTAATACAGTGGCGATAGTTTTGACGCATGAAACTTAGCAATACCAAATACTATACCAAAAATGAAATTACAAATTTTTTACAAGAACACTCCAAAAATTCTTCACATTTTGGCACTTAATGAAATCATGCTCTTGAATGCCAGCATTGTTTATCCATGCAAGTGCTTTAATTTTACAAGGCATGTGCAATTAGTCACAAAGCATGGCAAGAGTAACAATCAATTGGTCACACATAGGTGCTTGCCTTCTAAAAGCCATCACTTTTGTGTCGAATGGTCCAGAGTTGTACCTCACACTGACATCTCCACATTTAAAAATGCACATTACAAACTAGCTACTCATGAGGAAATAAGCAACTCGCATCATATACACCAAATTTCTTTTAAGGGTCTGCTATACAAAAATGTTTTTTCTAGACTGCATGCACAAGCTTTTTAGCCAGCCGCATGCGACTAATGGCAGAAAGTTAGTGTTGAAGCTGTTTGCTCGTCATTGTTGTACAACACAAAAACTACAATGGCAGAGCCCTACAAGAAATCTAGGGATCAATGTAAAATCCAGACTCTTATAAAAGAGTTCAGGCTTCAAAGCTGTCATGATAGTGGTCTTAACTTTTATGCCCTGATGTTAATGAAGTCAACCTGAGTGTGAAAGACAGTGCACAGGAACACAGGCAAACTTGGCATTTGTGACCCATCTCAAACATTTTCCTCCATCGATACCATGCACGCCTCAGCATAGCTTCAGAGCAGTAGATAAGTAGGAACAAAAAACATTTATTGCGGGCCACGTCAATATGACACGTAGGAAGGTGCAAGTCACACTTGCCATATAAAGAACAATTATTTAGGAAACAATAAACTTATTTCGCACATCTCATCACGATCGGGTATTATATGTACAGCACTTAAGAGCGTGCCAGGAATAGTTGCCCTGAAGAAGATACAGCTTTAGTGAGCACTTTGGAACCACGCATGAAAGCCCACAAGGTACAACTGCCCACAGAAAAGTTGCATAAAAATAAACCTCTGACAGCAAAATAAATTGCCAGTCGGCAGCGTGGAAGGAGTTTGCGATAGTTTTAGCAAGGCATGCAAAAAAATATATTTGTGGTGCTTGAAGTGCGAATATAAAGCACAGTGGTATCACATCTCTTGCAGTACAGCTTGCATTAATTAAGCTGGATGAGGGCTACTACTGACGACGTATGTGGGGACACATAATGCTTCCGACTTGCACTAACCACACAAAAGATACCCTTTTCGGGTACGATCTCAAAAGAATTGTGATATGACAAGATTCAGATGACTGAAACCCAGCATGTAAAATGCATGAATGCATTTACGTAACATCACCAAGGAAATGTCACAAAACAGCACATCAAGGACATTTTAAATGTGATAACGGCATCTTCCATGCCATTATTATTTGCAGCTTTCTTCACCGTGGTGCCAAAGCAACCCAATCATGGTTTCATACGCCATTCAGCAGGCTAGCATCTGTGATTGCAAGCCCTGAGAGAGTTGGGTGGGTGCCTAAAAGAACTGAAGTGAAATTCTGGATGTGAAACACCTGCACCAGGAAAGCAAGTCAACACAGTGCCACACCCTGACTGGAATCTGAGACTGCCCGCAGTGAAACTCCCAACCCACAGTGCATACCCCATATTTTCTAGAATGTAATTGCGGAACAGCCAATTTATGAGATGGAGCTCAGAGCCCTTTGTTATAGTACACCGTGGAAGGCGGACTGGGCAGCTTTTTGATGACCTCCTGTAACTCCGGTTCCAACTGGTTCACTTCGATCTGGCTTTTCTGCGGAAAGATGGCACAACACAGGGGCGTCGCGAACACCAGCATCAGGCCGCACATGCCCACTTGCAGCGGCGCGCTGATCCACGGGTACCGCCGTAGCACGCCTTTCTTTTCGAGCGTGTTCATCACGATGGGCGGGAACACCATGCCGGGGGCTGCCATGCCCACCCGGGACAGAACGACCATGGCGATGGCCCACTTGGCGGCGACCTTGGACTCGCCCAGCCGGTTGCCGTTCTCGTCGACCACGGGGATTCCGTGCCTGATCTCCCGCATCCGCATCATGGGGATGTTGACGCAGTTGGCCGCCGCCACGGCGCAGAACGGCACGAATCTGCCGACGAGCGGCGGGAGCGATTTGACAAGGCTGTTCAGACCTAGCGCTGTTCCCAAAGCACCACCGGTGGCCAGCACGTAAGAGAGACCCAGCGTCGACAAGGGAATCGGCGAGTCTCCGCTACGGTTCGAGTAGTTCACGACCGCGTTGAACGACTGGTTGACCCACTGCCAGAAGATCACCTGCGGCGTCGTCTTGTAGAAGGTGAGCATGCAGCCCGTGATGGTCATGTTCATGGGCACCTGAGCCGACATGCGGCCGATCATCGTCACCTTCTCGCCGGTGTCCGGATGGAACGCGGAGTCGTAGACGTGCTTGGCTCGCCACAGTTTCTCTTCCGTCAGGCCGGGGATGTGCTCGCCCTTGCGGTAGCGCATGACGATGTCGCGCGACTCGTTTAGCTCGTGGCCCGTGCAGAGCAGATTGAGCGGGTTGGTCACCGTGAAGAAGTGCCGCGCCCGGCCCCAGTACGTGCTCTGGTCCCAGCGGGGCTCGTCGATGTTGATGCGCGACTGCATCGTGCCTGGCGGTTCGCTGGCGTTGCGCACTGCTCCGATGTCCCGTCGTCGATGCGTGCTATTGCCGGATGACCCACAGCGGTCGACGCGGACGTACGCATAGACGGGAACAGACGAGCGCCGCCGAAGGCTGAATAAATCGACGTCCACAACACATTGCGCGACGCCACACGGCGATTTGTTCTGATTACTGAAGTAATAAAAAAGGTTTGTGCGTGACGTAATCAATAAAATAGTGATTCATCTAACATAGTGCAGCCTATTATTATAGTACCTGTAAAATACCCTTTACAAATTATTTTCAACAACAATCTGCAAGCAATATTGCACGCTCCCGTCATCTATGTAAAACTGTTGAAGTATTCTCAGCTTTGCACACGAACAAGTCTCGAAGGCCATATGTGAGTACCCCTTGCATTACTTTCTTTCTGCCGCCAGGAGTCAGCTGTCATTTCAACTGCTTCGTTGTTCGACAGAGGGCGACTCCATTCGCATAAGAGCGTTCATCCTCGTAAACATGTGGTTTTTCAAGCAAATATTGAAAATTTTAATGTTTTCAAATGAACATAGACAAAAATCTTATAAGAGGTATTTGCGCTGATGCTTTCTGCAGCAAGGTATATGATTTAACTTGAGTTATTTTCAGTGATCTTATTAGAAACCTTTAGTCTTTAAAGCCCCTTGCCATGCCATACGTGACGTCAAAGTTGTGGCTATATATAGTTGAACGCAAACAGAAGTATTGTACTTCCAAAGTACATATACTAAAATTGGAACGATACAGAGAAGATTAGCATGGCCCCTGCGCAAGGATGACACGCAAAATCGTGAAGCGTTCCACATTTTTTTGTTCGTGAATTGTTGCAGGGCATCTGTTTATTATTATTATTATTATTATTATTATTATTAGTATTCGCTATCGTATATATCACGGAAGCTGCATAGTAATAATAATACCATTAATAATAATGAGTGCGCGAATTGGGAAAAAGGCTCCACACATGAAAGGACACTCAGTGGCCGTGTACCGCATGTCTGTCTCTAGATTTGCGCATTTGTTAATTGGTAATTATTAGAATGAACCAACTATGCTCTTGAAATATTAAACGTCACCATGCTTATTATGTGCTCCGTTCTGTGATAGGAATGTATCCCCGCCCTCAAAGGTTGCCACACAATTCGGAATAATGAGCTTATCGTGATGTGTATGTAAAGGACGTCGCGCTATGGTCTATCGTCGACATACCTGTGTTCACGACGTGTGTGTGTGTGTGTGTGTGTGTGTGTGTGTGTGTACGCTTTCAAGACTACACACAAAGGAATACCCCATAAAGCGTATGGGAAAACAGCCACTTCTGTAGCTCAAGTTGCGCGACATCGGCTGTGTTTTACGAAGATTGTAGGTTCAATCCCTACGAGTGGCCAGTCAATTTTCGTTTCCGTTTGTGTCATAATAACTGCGATACAGCTAATAACGCGCTACACCTCTGTGCTTGAAACACACAGATCTGTGATCTGTGCCAAAGTATCAGAAATTGAATTGGGACGTTTTCAATTCACTGAATACAATGCGCTTTACCGTGCAAGTTTCGCCTGCATGTGGGAACAATCTAAATGATTCGACAGAACGGCGCTTTATCCAACAGGAGACATTACATGAATATAACTGTCATAGGCACTCACTTAACATATTCGTGAAATAAACAAAATAATACTGCCACACTCAATCATTTCGGAAATAATGAGATATTTTCCGTTTACTGGGATCATATGTACAGGATTCTTCTGAACAGTCGCCAGGTATCATGTAGTCGTATACCCCGATTAGTGTGAAATGCTGGAGTGTTCTACCGCCGCGTCACAAACGCTAATGGGAGCTTCACGTGGGAGCACCGCTGATAGGAACTATTTCTACACACACTGCAGGAAATCGAACTGAACTCTTTCTATAGCGAACTCACCAACGTGGCCCATGTAATGGCGCAAGGGATGGCTCACCGTGCCTGCGGTCTTCGACTCGCTCGCTGGTTGTGCCTCCGCGATCTCCAACGACAGCGCAGCTCTGGCCGACTGGGCTCACCCTACGCCATCTCATGACGCCGACAAGAGCTCTCACCGAGTGGTGCCCCGTCCTCGGACCCCTGCGACCGTGTCCATCTTTCCTATCTTCTCCTTACTTCCGTCGTTCGCTGTCCCTGCGCATCACTCTCTCCTTCCTGTCTCTCCATCTCTTTACCTTTCAATCATATCCTTTTATACCTCCTTTACTTCCCCCCCCCCCTTCCCTTGTGAGCTACTGTTGAGGTGTCCTACCCCTGAGAGACAGCTGCGGGGCTGACTTTTCTCTTCTTTCCATTTAAAATCACCCACACCCCCCTGCGGTCTACCCTAAAAATGTTTCCCCATGCAGAGAGAAAAATGACCGTTTCAAGATGGTGCCCCCTCCCCCTCGAAAAAAAAAATTGAAGCCTACATCCTTCTGGGCCCATGCAACAGCCGTCACCTCGATGAGTCGACGATGGTTTCGCATGTCATGTCCACAAATTGGTAATCGGCAAGTAAAATCAACATATGAGATGGCTATCTGAGCTGGTAGTTAGGAGCGCGACCGCACCGTCTCAGTTCTGCACGATGACAGAATCTGACAGCAATGGGAATTTCCGCACCTAACCTCAACCGCACTTAACCTAAATAATTACGGTCAATTAAAGCTTCAAAAGTATTGCGAGAGAAACATGAAGCTGAAGAACGTGTTGAGTGAACAAGTACACGGGAAAAAACACAGAACAGCGGTGGTGGTATTATAGGGCGAGCGAATTTCGATACATGTTGCGAGAACCGATACTGAACGTGAGCCTGGTGCTTGACGCACCTGCGAAAGCGATGTCCGTAGATACATGAATTCCAAACATGAATACACAGATACATGAATCCAAACATCAAACAGATACATGGATCCAAACAAAAGCGTGTTCTTGATTTTCACATCTGTCGGAATGCGGCTGTCGTGGCCACGAGTGCAATCCATCATCGGGTTTAGCAGCACGACTCAGACCTTTTCTCTCCTTTCACATTGCTATACGACCCAGCGCGTGATTGTTCAGAAGCAAAGGTAAATTTTTTATTGTTTCACCTGAAACATTACCAATTCTGTTTCTTCATTCATGTGCAGCTTGAGACAAGCAAAAAGTGAACGCTAACAGCTGAACAGCGCACGAAACGAGCGCATCAGTATGTAGGCGCGCCGCGGCTGGCATCGAAGAGTCCGGACCGTGACGTCATGCACCTGGCGGTGGCACTCCAACTTCTCGGGGCTAATTGTGGGAAGTTGAAAGGTTTAAAGGATATGGTAAAAAAAAATCGCAGCATATCCACGAAGTGCAAGATCATGAGTGGGGCGAAGCATCCATCAGTCCATCCGTGCTTCCGTCCATCCCTTCGTTTTTGCTGATGTCCGTCCGTACGTTCGTCTGTGCGACCATTCGTGCGTCGGTCCGTGCGTCTGTTCATTCGCGCATCCATCCGTAAGTCCATCCGTGCATTCGTCCATGCATCCATCCGTCCGTGCATTCATCCGAGCGTCTGTGCATCTGTCTGTCTCTCCGTCCGTGCGTCTGTCCATCTAGTGAATACCATCTCGCATCTTTTCATCATATAAAAGTAACCCCACACAGCGGACATTCCAAGGACTAAACGAGAGGTGGCACGGCCGGACTAAAGGAGCGGCACGCGCGCACTTTCTTACGACCTCCGCTTCGTGTCTAGTTCCCACCTTTCACCACCACTAGTTCATGGCACTGCGGCCCAACCCTCGCTAAACTCTGCTAAAATCAAGGAGGTTACGCCCAGAGAGTTTAACATGACAACCCTTTTTGGTCAGATAGTGCTCAAAGTGCGTCCTTCTGGTACTAGTTTTTTAAGGACGAAGCTCCTTATGTGAGTCCGCAATGTGAGTCCGCGGTGAATGTATGTATGTATGTATGTATGTATGTATGTATGTATGTATGTATGTATGTATGTATGTATGTATGTATGTATGTATGTATGTATGTATGTATGTATGTATGTATGTATGTATGTATGTATGTATGTATGTATGTATGTATGTATGTATGTAGTAGTAGTAGTAGTAGTAGGCAGCACGTGCACGCCCTTTTCATTTGAGGAGGAAATGCACATTAATCATAAACAAAAAAATATAATTGTTTCTGACGAAATATCTTACAGACACTAGTATTGCTGAATTAACCTCCAATTAAACTTACCTTCAATTTTATGCTTACTAGAAAAACTAGTATGAGAAGGACGCACTTTAAGCACTATCTGACCAGAAAGGGTTGCCACGTTAAACTCGCTGGGCGTAACCTCCTTGGTTTTAGCAAGGTTTAGCGAGGGTTAAGCCGCAGTGCTATGAATATAGTGAACTAGTATATAGCAATCAATTATAGGCGGTGAAAGTTAGGAAGTAGACACGAAGCGCAGGCCGTAAGAAAATGCGTGAGTGCCACCTCTCATTTAGTCCTTGGATTATCCGCTGGATGGCGGTACTTCTATATGCTGAATATATGATGGAAAGATGCGAGATTGCGGTACTTGGAGTGTTCACTAGATAGATGGAAGGACGGACATGCAGACAGATGCATGGACGGACGCTTCGCCCCACTCATCATCATGCACCCCGTGGGTATGCTGTGATTTTTTAGTAAGTATCCAATTCAAGGAAAATTTTATTGGAGTCACCGATACTCGTCTCTGAAGATTGTTTCATGAGCAAGAACTATCTTTTTATATATGATTAACGTGCGCGGGCTTCCTGCTCAATTCAACTGAGTGCGCGTATGCAGCTCCTCGAGTACGGCCGTGGAGGTGACTGCCTACGACTACTTCGTATTGCTACTACTACTACGTACATCGCGGACGCACGACCTACGGCTTGAGAAGCTTCGCCCTTAAAATTAGTTATTTGCGGTGTTATGCGCACCCTACCAACGGACGTACACGATGCAGCGTGCTTACGTGTGTTTCGCGATGGCGAGTAATCCGCATACTCATTACACGGGAGAGCACTAAGCCGTCCCGATTCGAAAATGGGTTTAGAAAAAGTGTTTAATGGTTTAGCACACTTAGTACTTACTATTGAGAGCATTAAGCCATCCCAATATGTAAGGAACAACTGTTCGGCGATTTTATAATATACAATGTACTTTACTATATGAAAGAGCAGCATAGAGAAACATACCTATATAAAGAGCGGACACTCCCGTAGGGCCCTGTGGCCCAGATACTGCGATGCTTTCAGCGTCACGAGTGACTGGTCAGACCCGATAATGTCTTGAGCGCAAATAAAATGAGAAAATATTTTCTTTCCGACGCTGGGATTTGAACCCGTACCCTCACAGTTCGAAAGCGAGTGTTGTTGTGTTCTGGGGTTCGGTTTCGCATTGACATGTGAGGATGCCAGGGGGCGCCGCTCTGGCATCTAGGATTTCAAGGCGACTGTAAATAGGGGAGTGTGTGTTGGGTAACCGTGGAGTGCGGTTGTTGTTCTTTCCTTCGGCGTTTCGCGCCAACCCGTGTGTTCGGGCTGGTCGGCGTCCCTGCCGGCCGCGTACGTCTCCGTCGGCCGTCTTCTTCTTCTGCTTCGTCGGGACCAGTCAGCCCCCAACACAGCAAGTGTCTTTACCACTAGGCTACACACCCATGCTTCTAGAAAGGGAACACATGTACCGCACATCTAAACCATATGAATGTGCACCTCTTGGGCAATAGAAATGCAGAAAAACAACGCTCTCTAGTCAGACTTTACTGATCGGCGGGACACAATGTAGAGCAGATATGTAGAGTGGAGTAGAAGCAAGCACAGACATGTCACCTAGTGGTTGGTCAGACTCTTTCTTGCTGGGCCGCAAAAAAGCTCGAGTGGCCACTCTTTATATAGCTGTAAGCTGTCCTCAGCACAAAGCTGAGCGTGTAGAAAAAGTGGTTAACGATTTAGAATACTTGGTCTCAAATATGAGAGAGCTTGAAGCCGTACCGCGGGCCTCGCACTTGATAAAGGTGCGTTTGAAAAAATGTGGTCAACGATTTTGAGTACTTGGTACTCAACTGTGGAAGGACCCGTGGGCCTCACACTCAATGAGCCTGTATGTGTAGCAAAAGGAGCAAAAAAATTAAGAGTACATAGTGCTCTACAATGGGAGGCGTGAAGCCATCCCGTCGGGCTCACAGCGTGTGCAAAGCACAACCTTGCACTGTGTTTGAACAGAAATGTTAAACGATTTTGAGTACTTCGTACTCAACTATGGGAGAGCATCAAAGAGAAGTTTATTGACTTCCAACCAAGGATAAAGTACATGACAAAAACATCGAGCTTCACGACTACAAAGGGTGCATGTACAGTCAGGAAAGCACCACTAACGAGGTACAATGTATGTGGGGGGGATGTACCCCTCTATTTACTGTACAGCGCGTGGTGCTCCAGCAGGCTTAATCATGCGCGGCGGTAGGTCTTCTCAACACGCGGTGGGAACAAGTAGAGACTTAGCGCTGTACAACTGTAGGTATTATTTCTTTTTTGTCGCCTGAAACAATGCTGCTTTCGTACACAGTAAGTGCATGCCCGGAGGTATAAAAGAGGCCTTGAGGCTGGGGGGGGGTTACAAGGGAGTGGGGGGGGCGTGTCTCCCCCCAAATAAGGCACCAGCAACAATCTGCGCGTAAAAAAACTGACTGAAGGTGCCAATCAATGAAGAAGGCGCCATACAAAATTTAACTCAAGTGTCGACCAGCCCACTTTGCCCGAATCGATTACAAATAACAACGACAATAGGGTGATGAAATGAAAAAGGTGATACAGATATACAGATATACATATACATACATACACATATACATACATATATATATATATATATATATATATATATATATATATATATACATACATACATACATACATACATACATACATATATATATATGCACACACACACACACACACACATATAATATATATATATATATATATATATATATATATATATATATATATATATATATATATATATATATATATATATATATATATATATATATATATATAAGGGAAAGAAGTGTATACCTAAGGGCTCGTTTTTTCCGTGTTTTAACACAATAATAATGAGATATAACAGACAGTAATGCCAAGGAATGTACAGGGGAAGTTATTAAAACCAATGGAATGTAAATAAGAAGAAAGAAAAGTGGATGAAAAAATTACCAACTGTGCAGTTGGTAATTTTTTCATCCACTTTTCTTTCTTCTTATTTACATTCCATTGGTTTTAATAACTTCCCCTGTACATTCCTTGGCATTACTGTCTGTTATATCTCATTATATATATATATATATATATATATATATATATATATATATATATATATATATATATATATATATATATATATATATATATATATATATATATATATATATATATATATATATATATATACAAGTCCCCTTCCGCATGTGCTAGACAGCGGGAGGGGGGTCACCAGGTAGTGATTGGGGCGGCTAGCTTGCCATTCCTCAGAAAAAAGAATCTGGTATGCCAGCGACGAAGGAAGTTTTCCTCGCCTCTGGCCTCAAGTTCGCCGGATAGGTGGGCCCATAGCAACCGCCGGATACGCGAGACTACCGGAAACGCGCTCCGGACAGGCTTTCTACGCGCCTCCGCTAGCGATCTCCTTTGCCAAATAGCTAACATCGTGAAGATCAGCACAAGTTGGCCGAAGGCACCTTTGTTGCGCTTGTGGTAAGGAGGTGGGCTGATACCAAAGGAGCGGGCTACCATCCGCCACACGGGTTTCACCGCCACGCATTGGAACAACGCGTGATCCTGCGATTCAACTGCGTGACAGTTCGGACAACGTGCATCCGGGACTATTCCAAATTTATGCAGGCGTTGTCTGGTGGGGAGGACGGCCCAGGCCTTTTTCAGGAGGAAATTCTGTGCATCACGGGGGGTGCCGCAACGGAGCGAGAGTAATTCGCGCTTCGCGCGCTCGGCTCGTTTTTGTTCAGTGTCGCTCAGCTGCTTCCGCGTGATGGCTTCAACGATGCGCGCTGGCTGGTCCTCATCCACATCGCCTTCGGGCACTTCTTGCCTCAACATGCGCCAGGTAGCCGACGCCGTTTTATAGAAGGGCGCGGGTGCCTCAGCAAAGGGCCCAATGTGGTGGCCTGCATCCAGCCAGTCGTGCTTCACTCCACTCCAGTAGAGGAGTAGGTTGCGCCCTACGTAATCGCTCGCGCGCGCGAGCATGCGGGCGGTTTTCAGGGCCAGGACTCTGCTCGTAGTCAACACATGTGGTAGGCCGAGGCCCCCTTCTGACACTGCCAGTTGTAGCAAGTTTTGCTTCAATGGTGGCGGTTTCCTATCCCAGAGGTATGCGTTAATGAGTTTGGTTAACTGGCTTGCTGTTCTTGTGGGCATAACCGCTACTCGGCTCGCATGCGAGGCTAGGGCGCAAATGCTTGTTTTGACGGCTACTGCTTTCTCGCATAGCGTCAGGCCTTGCGTCAGGCCTTGCAGGCTAGCGCTCTCTGACACTTGTGCAGCCCTGTCCACGACTCGGGACCACGTAGAGGCCGCAACTCCCTCGCGGGAAAAGTGTATACCGAGGACCTTAACAGCGGTGACCACCTCGAAGTTGCCGATCACGTGCGCCGGGAAATGGCCGAATAGGAGGGCTTTACACTTCCTCTCATTTAGCTGTGCACCGGATGCTAGGGCGTATGACGCGAATACCTGGTGAAAGCGCTCGAGACTGCTTGGATCTCGCACAAAAAGGGAGATATCGTCAGCGTATGCGAGGACTTTCAGGTCCGCAGTTCCTGTGAGAGGAAGGCCCCGGATGTGCGCGTCGCTTGCCAGGGATGTAAGTAGCGGCTCTATCGCGAGTACAAAGAGGGTGGGGCCTAGCGGGCACCCCTGCCTGATCCCTCTCGTGTACTGAAAGGTGTCCGTCGTGGAGCGATTTACTACTACATGGCACCTGAGGTCTGAGTACAGGAGCCTTATCACTTGTACAAAGTTTGCCGGTAGGCCAAACTCTCGCAGGGTTTGGAACAGGTAGGCGTGCCTGACCCTATCGAAAGCCTTGGCCTGATCAAGTGAAAAAAAGGCTCCAGTGACTCTTTTCTCTGAAGCGTACTGGAACACGTCCCTTGTCGTAGTCAGATTGGTAAACATTGATCTGCCCGGGACTGCGCAAGCCTGGTGTGGAGCAATAATATCCGGCAGAGAGATCTTTAGTCGGCTGTTCAAGATTGACGCCACGATCTTGTATACATTTAACAACGTGATCGGGCGCCAAGAGGCAGGGTCGTTCGGCGGTGCACCTTCTTTAAGAATGAGGACTACGCGCCCCATGCCGAAGGAGGCAGGTTTCGCGTGTCCCTCTAGGACCGTGTTGACTATGGCTAGGAGCGGTTCACACAGGCTCTCGAAAAAGGTGGCGTAGAAGCCCGCTGTGAGGCCGTCCGCACCGGGAGCCGAGTTTGGTGGCATTGACTGGATAGCGGCCCTCAATTCTGATAACGTCGCTGCGCCGCACATAGTCAGGCATTCATCCTCTTCCAGACGTTTAAGGAATTTACACAGCTCCGACAGGGACGCGGGCTCCGAGGCGATCATTGTGGCGTCCGGCTCGTGGAAGGCTGTCTCGAAGTGGTGCAAGAAAGTCGCCTCGATCTCGACCGGGTCTGTCGCTGGGTACCATCTGGGCGCTTTACCTCTGCAATACGCACAGAGCCGTTTCCCCTTACTTCTCGCGAGACTACCTCTGGCCGCTCGCTCGAGGTGGCCCAAGTCGCGCGCTTTTCGCCAGTAGCTGCCCGAAGAAGCCGTTCGTACTGCACCTTGAGCGAGGCTAGGTAATCTCGTGTACAGGAGGTGAGGGTGTCAGCACTCTGAATGATACGCATTCTGCGCAGTAACTCGTTCATCTGGGACGTCAAGCGCTTTTTCCTTTTACGGCCTTCGTCTTGGAGGAGGACCTTCCAGGCCTCCTTGAGGTCGTCCCAGGTAGTCGATGTTACGCGAGGGGATGCTCTAATCGAGGCCTCTATGAGAGTCTCGATCTGTGGTACAGACACCGGATCCTTTAGTAGTGCAGAATCCAGGCGCCACGATGCGTCGGCTGGTTTGGGGCCAGGCTTTGCACGGAGGGTTGTTAGCAGTGGTGCGTGATCAGACAAAGCGGCCAGAAGGGGTGGCAACGAGACCACCTCGCACGCTGTTAGGGAGGGAAGTAGGAGCTCCGGTAAATACGCGCGGTCTAGCCGGCTAGCGGTGACCCTCGACACGCGGGTGGGGCCGAAGTCGTCGTCGTGGAGGCGGACCCATGCGTCTGAAAGTCGGAGGCGTTCGAGAACTTTGATCAGTTCTTTTGCACGGTAGGCTGAGCCTCCGCAACTTGGTCCCCGGATATCCCTCGCAGTGTCGACCACACAGTTAAAGTCTCCAAGGACTACGTGCGGGAGGGGGGTCAGCAGGTACTCGCCAAGCTCCCTGAAAAAGGGGTTCGTCTCCGATCTAGTTACTGGCGCGTACACGTTCACAAACCGAACTTTCTGCCCATCGATGAAGATGTCAAGCATTAACGTGCGGCCGTCAGCGCCAAACACGCAATGGGCTTTTTGCCTAAACCTCCCGGTGACAAACACAACCCCAACCCCGCATGACCTGGTCCTCGTCAATGAGAAGAAGGCTTCGACGTGACAGAGGCTGCGGAAGCGAGCGACGTCGAGGGGGGATCGGAAATTCGTCTCCTGGACGAACAACAAGTCGATGCTGCGGGCTTTCGCAAAGGAAACGACCGCGGTTTGTTTCGTCGTGTCGCGGAAACCGCGAACATTCCAAGTGGCGAAACGGATTCGGTCAGCCATCAGTCGCACTATGGTGGAGTGGAAACGAGGGGGGTACGTGAGGGTGTGGAAGGGAGGGATGGGGGCAAGGGGAGGCAGCGCATAGGGGAGTGAAACAGGAAAGGGTAAACGGCGGCGCCGGCGCGCACGGGCACTGCCGTCTGTAACGAAGCGAAGGTGTTATCAGATTGGCTCGCTGGCTTTAGGGGGCGGTTCCCCTTTGCCTGCGGCGCTTTGGCCGAGCTTCTGCGTCTTCGCCTTCGGTGGGGCATCGCTGTCGCTCGCCGTCGCTTCTGACCCAATTCGGCGTTGTCGCGCCTCTCTGCTTGTGGCTCTCCCTCTCATTTCTTTCTTGTTCTCCTCTCCCTGGCGCCGGAGCGAGCGTGAACGAGCTCTCTGCTCACGGCCTGACACCCGCTCAAAGGAGAGAGGCTGGTTTATTTGAGCGCGGTCTTGGTCGTCAGGGAGCGAGTAATACCCGCGGCTCACGATGGGCAATTCGTCCTTGGCGGGGTCATTGGTAGCGTCGTCCAAGTCCTGGGCGCGCACTGGGGCCAACACGTTAACGGGTGTTTGGGAGGGGGTTGGAAAGGCCTCACGTCGCTTGAAAGTTTCGGCAAGCACCGGGAAGTTGTGGCCTTCGTCTTGGACTGACGGGGGGACGAATGGCATAGACTGGGACGATTGGGCCGAGACGGTTTCGAGGTCGCTCGATTCCGTTTCCGATGACATGGGGGTGGCATCGTCACTCTTCTCGGGCTTGTCTTCCTCGTTGGCGGATGAATCCGCCGCAGTGCTTCCTGTGAGCAAGCTGGCATCCGTTTCGCGGCCTTGGGGGGAGGGAAGCCTTGGGGGGGGCGCGGGCCGCGGTCCTGGGTACGAGCACTTGTAAGCGAGAGGGGGGTTTGCCTGGCTTCTGCGACGGGGAGCCACTCGGCTGGACCGAGTTCGACGCGAGGTCCGATACCGAGGGGAAACCGCGAGCGGCTGACGCATAAGAGCGCCTCCTAAAACATTCTTTCGTTCCGTGGTGACCCCCGCAACGCTTACATTCGGCTGAACAGCCCTCAGTTTTATGACCGAAAATTCCGCATCGTATGCAGTATGGTGCGGAGCATGCGGTCGCCATGTGGCCCACCTCACTACATCGCGCGCACACCCGCCTCATGCCTCTATATTTGAACATGACCCGGTGCCCCGCAATGGTCGCAAAGTTGGGCACCGGCTTACTCATTTCGATTTTTACGACTCTGACGCCGTTCAACTTATTTTGGCGGGTAGCCACAGTAGCAAACGAGATGCCCCGCACCTTACCGTACTGTGCTAGGGCGTTGCCAAGTATCTCGTCAGACAGGTAGGCGGGGTATCGGTAGACGTTGACGTACGTGACCGGCGGCCCGACGGCCTCAACCGGTACACTTAATGGTCCATTAACCTTGAAACCTTCCGCCACCATTAACTTTGTTGCCTGACTGGCGTTACGTGTGCAGACGAGAAACTTGGCCCCGCCCATATGCTGCATAACAAAAACACTATCATCACCAGCTTCTAATTCTATAGCGTCTATAAGATCATCAAGGGATACGTCGCCATCCGGCGCTGTGAAGAGGAAGCAGTTCTCCCGCACTGGTAGGTTGGTAGTGGCCGCCATTCTGGAGGGGCTGTCGCCAGCAGAAGGGGGGCGTGACTTGTAGAAAACTAGTAACGTGCAGTCGAGCTGCACTCTGGTAAATCTGCGGCTAAGCCTGGGGAGACGCCGCTCGGTATCAGGAGGAGTCAGGTGGGCTGCAGGCAGGCTCCGGGAAGGTAGCGTGGACCGGCATCCGTGCTCCTCCTGGCATAGGGGTGGGGGGCTCCGGGCTGGAAGGCCCGAGACCCAGAGGTGGCAGTCGCTCGCACGAGGCGGCGAAGCCGGCAGGACTCCATGCCGAACGAAGCAGCTGGGACCAGGGCTGGAGACACCTCCTCGTTGATCACGGTAATCCCGGCACCAGGTATGTAGGGGGCACCGCCATCTTGACCACGGTAACCCCGACACCAGGTAAGTAGTGTGCAGTAACACAAAATGCTAATATTTCGTCATTTGCACTCTGTCAAAACAACGAAGAATTGTAACCCAATGATATTGGAGACGAGCACTGAGCCGTCCCGCTGTTCTGGTGACCAACACGAAGCGCTATATCAAGCGAAACAAATCATTCAACTTTGCGTGGCTACTATACCTATTATAGCCTACAAATACATTCCTGTTTACTATCTTCCTAGCGAAATGTTTTTTTGCTGTGAACTTTTGTTGCAGCTAACCTAAAAATGCGCATCGTCGTTGGGCTGTTGTGCGGCACATTACCTTTATTTGAAAAAAGTTGTCATACATAAATTAACCCAGTCTGGTGCGAGCCAAGGTTATTTCATTTCCCCTGGAATTTACAAATAGCCCCGACAAAGAACACTGGCGTCGCTGAAGTCGCGGTGAAGTGACGTCACGGCACGTACTCGCCTGCTCCGCCACCGACGGATGCCGGCGGTCGCTTCGTTCCGAGCCCGCCGTGCAGCCGCTGGCATTGCGCCGTGCTGATGCTGATGATGATGCTGATGACCTCCGATGGATGGCGCTCACCCACAGAGGAGGATGGAAGCGCCGTGCTCCCAACCGGGCTGCAGAAATTAGCGGTCTTCTTCCTCCTCTAACCACTACCACCACCACCAGCAGCGATACGGTGGTGATTTCTTCTCAATTTCGAGTAGTAGATTACTAAAGGTGCAAAGTAAAGGTATTTATTGCTGTTGAAAGTTAGCTAAGCTGCACAAAGTATGTATCCACTTTGAAAATGAAGGTGCAGGACAGCGAGACATTAGTTGTGTTCACTATGCACGTACTCGACGAAATCAATGAAAGAAAATATTCCTGCGTAATGGGTCTGACTTCAACACAACTTGGCGTAGGCTACGCAATTCTAAACATTTGTGTCGAAGTATTACAAATGAAATTAGGGCGTTTTCAGTTTACTCGCAGTATTGCTGTTCACCGTGCAAGTTATGTCTGCCTCTGCAAATAATGTAGCTCATGAGACGGAATTCTACTTCGGGATACAGGAGACTTTCGATCAATCTGTATTTCATACGCAATCATTTATAATAGTGAGAAAAAAAAGTAACGCTGCAGACTGCATAATGGCTCCCGGAATCCTGAGAAGTCGGTAAACTCAAATCTCATGCACAGATTTCTTCTCAACAGTCGTCAGGATTACGTAGTCGCATGCCCTGATTCACATGAACAGCTGACTCGATCTACCATCACGTCACAAACGGTGATGTTTACTTCGCGTAAGAGCACTACTGATGGCAATTGTTCGCAAAACAAACACCAGAAGGTCAAAATGAACCGTTTCAATGGCGCACACCGCTTCGTTGTCCACGTGATAATGAAACACCCTTTGCCTCAGTGAAGCAGTGATTGATCTCTCACGTCATGCTCAAATACAGATCGATGCTGCTCTGGGGTAGTCGACGCTGGCAAAAATTTATTCGTCAGGTGGCTGTCTAAACTGGTACTCACAAGAGTGACAGCGACAGCTGCTTGGATGTTGCGCGTGGACACTATCTGAAATGAGTATCAGTTTCTGCAACTAACCTCAACTTGTTTTTCTAGTCAAACGGAGCGCCGAAATCATTCCCCCAAACATGAAGCTAAATGACGTGATGAAATATGAGCAACTACACACAAGAAAATTTAACACAACAGCTGCAGCAGTATTCTCAGGCGATCGCATTTGGGATGTTTCGCGACACTCAATACTACCTTAAGCATGCGCCCACAGAAAAAAAAAACACTTCAAGCAACATTAACATCTTTTTAAAGGAATCACCCGTGAACAACGCAACCTGAAATGCAAGTACGCTGTCGTATACGTTACAGAAGAGCGACATGACTGCTACGCATGCTGCAGAGTGATTGTGGTCACCTCAAATTTTTAACCTGCTGTCCATGCATTGTCTTGCTATTCACCCCCGTCGGAGTGTGGCTACCAAAGCCGAAAATTGAACCCATCTTTGAAGTAAGCAGCGCGACACCATATTAAACCTTATCAAAGCGTGTAAGCTGGAGCGCAGGCACCATTGGCGATTCTACCGAAAAAAAAATTTAGTTTTCCATTGTTTTACCAGAAACATCATTGATGCTGCATCCGCCATTTATTTTTAGCGTGAGACGAGCAAAAAGTGAACGCTGGCAGCACAACGGCGTACGAAGCGAGCGCGTGGTATGTATACCCGCACCAGCAAGATTGGAGGAGTCCGTGCCATTACGTCATGCAAGCGTCCGACCAGGCGGACTACGCATGGGGATATTTTACTAGAACAGAAGACAGCAGAAAAGGGTGGTGGTATTGGGGCATTTATTCATGTAAGTACAGACTGGCTAAGGGTCAAGCAGGAGTGCAGGAAACATTTATGGCAAAAAGGAAAAGTGGCAGGACTGATGGCGCTCCTGGGTTTTGTATACTTGTGGACAGGGGCAAAAGCCAGTGAAGAAAACCAAGAAATGGTGCAGTGCATAGCAAATGACAATGTCGAACTAGGAGAAGAGTGCGAGGTAATTATATTAGGAGATATAAATGCGAACGTAGCAGATCTGGATGGATATACTGACCCAACACAATGTAGACTGCTAATTGATATGTGAAAGGCATGATTTAGTCATTTGTAACAGTACCAAGAAATGTGAATGGCAGATAACATGGGAGGTGGGAGGGCTGCAGTGGGTGATTGATTACGCATTGATATCCCATGGGATGTATGATCGGCTAGGGGTGATGAACATAGGTGAATATGGGTCCAGAATCTTGGGTAGCGATCACAAACGTATCAAGCTGAGTTTTGGAAAAGAAATGAAATTCGAAAGGTGGCATTATGAGCCAGCACACGGTAATATTTATTCACAAAAGCAAATCAAAATAGCAACTAAAGAGATTTAGAAAATAATCACCGAGGATACTAAAACAGAGTGCACGTACACAAATTTAACTCGATTGTTTGAATTAGAGCTTGCTATGGTACGAGTCCAATCAACCGGGAAAAGCAGACACAAACCCATGGGCTGGTGGGATGAGAAAGTCAAAAGAGCTATAGTAAGACGTCTGGAAGCCTACAGGGAACACAGGTATGCTAAAAAAATGACAGCATATCCACGGGGTGAATGATTGAGAGTGGGGCGAAGCATCCGTCCATCCATGCGTGCGTCTATGTGGCCGCCCGTGCGTCCATCCGCCGGTCCGTGCGTGTGTGTGTTCATGCGTCCGCACGTTCATCTGTGCGTCCGTTTCTGCCTTCGTCCATGCATCCGCTCCTGCGTCCATCCGTCCGTGCAGATATCCGTGCGTCCATCCATGCATCTGCCTGTGTGTCCGTTCTTCCACCTATTCACCACTCCAAGTACCACTATGTTGCGTCTTTTCATCATATATTCCTCATCTGGAAGCACCGCCATCCAGTGGACATTCCAAGGACTGAACGAGAGGAGGCACACGCACACTTTCTTACGGCTTGCGCTTCGTGTCTACTTCCCGCCTTTAACCACCTCGAGTTCATGGTATATACTATAGTTCACTGTATTCATGGCTTTGCGGCCCAATGCTCGCTAAACCTTTCTAAAATCTAGGAGGTTACGCCCAGAGAGTATAACGTAGCAACCCTTTCTTGTGTTCTGTGCGTTGTTGAACAATTAAAAATTTGCAGCGTGCGCGTTAACTAAAAAGACGAATTCTTCTGTCTCTCATTCCCACTTAGCAGCCATTGATATGTACAATGAGCACTATCTTTTATTTTTCAACAATGCACAGAAGAAATCTCTCACCGGCTGTTATGCCAGCGAGTCCTCGTCAAACGTCCGTGCCTCTGAAAAAGGCAATCTGGGTCAAGGCCAGCCCGCAGTCTGCCTGGCGCGAACGGCGTAAACACGCGCGGCGCGTCTCTGGCCAACGTGCATTGAGTCAGCTCCGCACGTGACAGCGAGCCGGCGTTCTCGTGTCTGGTGGTCTGACGCATGGCGCGGCGACCCCCCATTGGAGGAATCTGCCCTGACGACCAGCGGCGCTTCTGATTGGACATTTTGGTTGGACCCGGTGTAAAAAAAGAAGCCCTGCGGCGCGTCGCGAGCGGCGGTCCTATGTGAGTGAGAGGAGGCCCCGTGTCGAAGAGCCGACATGTGTGTGAGTCAGCGGTCTTAGGCGAAGGGCTGACCTATGTGTTAGAGAGGAGAGCTCGGCTCTTCGAGTCTCTGTCGGCCCCAGTGCCGAAATTGTAACGCCTCTGTATATATGCTGTACATAAACCTTGTTTAACTCACCGTTGTCTCGTCCGCTCGTCTTATCAGCTCTGCGCAGAAGCAGTCGCGAGCTGATAAACATACGCTACGCAACAGTGGAGGTCAGCGGTGGGATTTCGGAGGTGGCTACGCAACAGTGGTGTGCAGCTGCGGGATCGGCCGGCGTCAGCGACATCGATGCGGTGAGTGCCTGATGTTTTCCCCTCAGTTCACCAGACTACTCTAGCTCAGGTTGTAGTAGTTTAGAGAAGGGCTGTGTGAAGCCTTGTAGTGAGCTTTGATCGTTTCAAGCAAAGTCGAATTGCTTTGAAACCGAAGTTAATGCGGAGGGGGTAAACACGGGAGTGTGAAATATTGCTTGCGCGTCGTGCTAGTAGGCTTATAGTGGGTACGGCAAGTAAATTGTTAACAGGGGCAAACAGCAAGAGGCTAGTGTGAACGATGGAGAACCTTAAAGTGAAGGAACTCATCGAAATTTGTGAGGAACTCGGCATTACTTTAGGCCGTGCGAAACGAAAGCAAGCGATCCTTGAGATCATGAAGGATGAGGGAGTGTCGGCTGAGGAAGTCGATGAGGCCTGGGTGGATATTAAAGCACGCCGTGAGGAGGCTGAAAGGCGAGAAGCTCGCGAACGCGAGGAGGCTGAAAAGCGAGAAGCTCGCGAACGTGAAGAAAGGCGAGAAGCTCGCGAACGTGAAGAGGCTGAAAGGCGAGAAGCTCGCGAACGTGAAGAAGCTGAAAGGCGCGAAGCTCGCGAAGAGGCTGAAAGGCGCGAAGCTCGCGAAGAGGCTGAAAGGCGCGAAGCTCGCGAACGTGAAGAAGCTGAAAGGCGCGAACGTCGCGAGGAGGCCGAGAGACAGGAGCGCCTCGAGATGAAACGAATAGAATTGGCAATCCTACAGTGTTCGCAGGCGCCTAGCGCAGCTTCTCCGACGATTCAGGTCAGCGGTATTAGAATTCGGGATCAACTGCCACCGTTCGTAGTAGGCGAGGACATGGCGAAGTATCTCGTGAAGTTTGAACACGTCTGTGAGCGAAATGCGTTGGAGCAGTCTCTTTGGGCGCGGAACCTGCTAGCTCTTCTTCCCGGCGAAGTGTCCGACGCGATAACTTGCTTGTCGAGGGAAGCGTTTGAGAGCTATGACGAGGTTAAGGAAGTGCTCTTGAGACGTTATAAGTTGTCACCCGAGGCTTTCAGGCAAAGGTTCCGGTATGCTAAAAAGGGGAATGAGTCACACGTTGACTTCGCGTTTCGTCTTAAAGCCGATTTGATTGAATGGCTCAAGGGCGAAGGTGTTTATGACGACCGCGATAAAGTGGTGGAATGCGTTGCATTGGAGCAATTCTACCGCTGCATCGAGGAGGACGTCAAACTTTGGCTGCAGGGCAAACTTGGTGAAGTACAGTTAAATAAGGCAGCTGAGTTAGCTGAGGAGTATTATGCTCGCCGAAAGTTGCATAGCAGGGCAGTGCGCGTTGAAAAGGATGAAAGGAAAGAGGGCTTTTCAAGGAAACCTGATCAACGGAAATCCGCTCCGCACCGTAATTTCAAGAAGAAACCGTCTCTTACGAAGGACAGTGTAGGGGAAGGGCAAACAGAAGCGGAGAAATCGAGTGAGGTTTCCACCACACAGGCATTTGAATCGGAAAACAAACGGAAGCCGCTAATCTGCTACAACTGTAAAAAGGAAGGGCACATCGCGAGAAACTGTCAGGAAAAATTTGCCTTCGCAACAATCCGAGAATCAGAAAAAAACATGCGGTTGTTGGAGCCGTATCTCCAAGAAATTAAAGTAAATAAGAAAACGTGCCGAGCGCTTAGAGACTCAGAGGCAACCATGGATGTTGTCCATCCTTCATTGGTGTCTCCGGATGATTTCACAGGAGAATGCGCATGGATCAGGCAAGTCGCCGAGGAGCAGAGTGTTCGCTTACCAATCGCCACGGTTGTCATTGAAGGCCCGTTCGGTAAGCTTTGCACCGAAGCGGCTGTGTCTGCCGCGCTAAATGATCGTTTTTCTTATCTTTTCTCCAACAACTCGGAGCAGCTTCTCAAAGAGCAGGGCAAATCATTCTTCCCCAACTTAGCGTGCATGGCTCTCACGCGATCGCAAGCGCGAAAGTTTTCGCGGAAGCTGGACCTGGTTCCATGCGGTGAACTCTCAAGTGACCTTGTCGGCGGGTCGACGGAACCCCAGAAAGGAAAGTTTCCGCATGAGTCATGTGAGCAGTCACGCGAGCGGCCCGTCGCTGACACGGCCGGCGCGGTATGCGCTGGGGGAGACGACGTGGCGCCATTGAGTCAGAGCGAGAGGGTTGCAACGCTCTCGCCTGTAGCGGAAAGTTGGAGCGAGCTGCCGAGAGTTGATCGAGAGACGCTCATTCGAGAGCAGCGTGAGGATCTCTCGATTGAAGCGCTAGTGGAAAGCCAAATTGAAGCGCTAGTGGAAAGCCAAATTGAAGCGCTAGTGGAAAGCCAGAAAAACGCGGCAAAAGTGCTGTCGAAGGAGCACTACGAGAAATCGGGGAAGAAGCGCGCTTTTGAAGTTGATAATCAGGTAATGCGGCTGCAGCCATCCAAAAGGAACAAGCTTGAGGTTGATTGGGAAGGGCCCGCCAACGTATTATCGAAGCCTTGCGATTCAAATTATGAAGTGAAATTAGGAAGGCGGCCGGACAAAATTTACAACTTGATAAAACCGTACGTTCAACATCAAGCGGTCGTAAATCTGCTGTTGAATGCTTCAGTGGAAGAGGAAGCAGAAAATTTGAGTTCTAGTGAGGTAACCGAAGGGGGATCGAAAGTAATCCGGGAGCAGATAAACCTAGAGCCTAGCTTAAGTGAAGGAGGACCTGAGAACGAGGACCTCAGAAAGATTGGTTCCGAGTTTGAAGACGCGTTTTCGGACCACCCCGGAAACATGAGGGTGATCGAACACGATATCGAGCTAAGCAGTGAGGAGTCAATCCGTAGCAAGCCGTATCGTTGTTCCCCTGTGCAACGTCGAAAGTGTGAGCCGCTCTTGGTGCCGCATAGGTATCGTCGCCTAAAAGTGGCCGGTTACTGAAGTGGAGCATGTTGCTCCACAGCGCAACTTTGACGTTCGCTAAAGAAAAAAAAGGAAAGGTAAACGCTAATGCAGGTGCATTGAGCAGTGCGTTCCAGCTAGTACCTTCTCAACCTTTCGGTTTCTCGCTGGCGATTCGGGGCAAAATTTTGACCTCATCACGACCTGGGCTGAGCGCTCTCGTTCAGAGTTATCTCAAGGGGCCAACTTTGTGGTATTCTAATTCGTTACGTTGTTGTACGTGAAAAAAAAATTTGAGTTGTCATTTTAAGAGTCTTGTGTCCCACATGTGCCTCTTGATGTAGAGGGAACAAAATTCCGATAGACACGTAGATAGGTATATGTTGTACTATACTTTGTCCGGTGTTCTGTCGGGTGACCGAGGGCACTTGCGTGTGTCGTGTGTTGTCTGTTGTCGATCCGTTCTTGGCAAGTTGCAGAACCATCGACAAGTGCTGAAGCCGAAGATGGTCAGAAGAGACGAGTGAAGCTGGTCGACAAGTTGTGGCGACAAGCCAGTGGAGCTGGGATCCGTCGTCAAGAATGGGCTGTATTCCCGGAACAGTCTGGAGCTGTATTCTCCCCATGGCCCTGGAGGCGAACCTGGAGGGACCTGGCGAACGAGCGCACCTGACATCCGAGCCCCGTGGAAGCAGCTCGTCTTTCCGGTGCATTGTCTGGCGGCGGGGGTGCTGTTATGCCAGCGAGTCCTCGTCAAACGTCCGTGCCTCTGAAAAAGGCAATCTGGGTCAAGGCCAGCCCGCAGTCTGCCTGGCGCGAACGGCGTAAACACGCGCGGCGCGTCTCTGGCCCATGTGCATTGAGTCAGCTCCGCACGTGACAGCGAGCCGGCGTTCTCGTGTCTGGTGGTCTGACGCATGGCGCGGCGACCCCCCATTGGAGGAATCTGCCCTGACGACCAGCGGCGCTTCTGATTGGACATTTTGGTTGGACCCGGTGTAAATAAAAGAAGCCCTGCGGCGCGTCGCAATCGGCGGTCTTATGTGAGTGAGAGGAGGCCCCGTGTCGGAGAGCCGACATGTGTGTGAGTCAGCGGTCTTAGGCGAAGGGCTGACCTATGTGTTAGAGAGGAGAGCTCGGCTCTTCGAGTCTCTGTCGGCCCCAGTGCCGAAATTGTAACGCCTCTGTATATATGCTGTACATAAACCTTGTTTAACTCACCGTCGTCTCGTCCGCTCGTCTTATCAGCTCTGCGCAGAAGCAGTCGCGAGCTGATAAACATACGCTACGCAACACGGCGCTACCTTGGAGGTCAAAATGTTATACTTGTTACACACTACTACAACGGCTGCGAGGGGCAAATGGGTGCCGCTATAAGGAGCTTAAAAAGGATAGAAAGCCAGCTGCAAAGTTTGGAACCATATCAATCTAAGAGTAATAAGGCAAGCATGAAACAGAGATTCATAACTACAGTTCGAGGGGTCAGACTAGAAGGGGATCAGGCAATGGGATATATGATATCAATAATGACAGGAAAGTTTAAACACTAAGAAAGCACTGCATGCGCGACACCAGATGGGTGTAGACAAATTAGCGCAGTGGTTCCACTGGGACAACGAGTGTGGGAAAGGGCAGAGAAAAGGGTTACTAATGGCGCATCAACAGGCCCTGACGACATCCCAATTATGCCAATAAAAAATAAGGACGAAACCCTAAGCAAACATTAAGAGAGGCAGCGAACAAAGCAATTATGGAGTGGGAATCCCCCAATGGGTGGAAACTAAGCAGAATGAGCATGATCTATAAAGGAAAGGGGGACTAGGCTGATATAAACAACTGCCGTCCGATAACAGTGACATTGGTGGCGAAATGGTCCTGTGATCGAGGTCAGCGATCACGGATTAAATTCCCAAATGCGGTGGAACATTCTCATGATATATGAGTGAAAAAAAAAATTGGTTCCATATCTGCATGTTACACCGCAAATGTAGTCGAAAGACGATAGTCTTGCGCCTAGAGAGAGTGAACAGAACGTTTATTTGACGTTCTGCGCGCAAGAAAATCGGTGTATTCTGGAGGCCCTGCGTTAGAGTGCCTCGAGCGTGTAGCGGAGGCGAACGAGCGCATCGAGGCACGTTAGACACAAGCGCCGTGTAGCACTTATTTTCGAAAACGAAGGTGAGCAGCACACGGAGAAAGATGCGCGTCAGTCTCGGAGGTGATAAGGTGTAGAACGCATAGCGACGGGCAGGTTCCACCTCCGTGACGTCATAGCAAAGCGTGGAAACAACTTTTTGAGCATCGCGTTGCACTGTCAGCGCAGCGCGCTAAAACGCTACATTTCTTAGAGTTGTGTGTGCCTCTTCTAGTATAAAGGCAGACATACAAACCTTCGAATGTTGTTATGGCGCCTCAGATATGTGCAATAATTGCTTTTTAATTGACAATCGCACAACTATGAACGCTGTTGGGACTCCGGGTCCTGCCGGTCTTGTTTTCGGTAGCTGACCCCGTAGCAGAATCCATCGTCCGACAATTCAGTGAGAAGAAGCGCCCGAACGAACGACAGAGATTTATTTACATGTTGAGAAGTGGTCAACTGATCCAAAGAGAGAAGAGAAGAGAGAGATACAAAACGTCTTCGGCATTTTATAGCGCCGCGTTGCCAACACTGGGCGCATGGTCCGCATCGTCAGCCAATACGGTGGCCCCGGCACCTTGGCCACGAGAGAGGGGGAAACACACCTCACAACACATGAGCCCCATGTACATGGACGCGACAGGGGCGGGTTGAGTTGAGTGGCGGGTTCAGCTTACCTCGACGCGCCCGAGTTTATATGAACTCGCACGGACGAGTTGAGGTGAGCGGTGATCGCAGCGACGCTTTGCGTCGAGGCGAGCCGAAAGCCCGTCTTCCGGTACCGGTTTCCGCTCCTCCAAGACTGCGCTCTCGCCGCTGTGGGCTGCGGTTGTTTACGCAGTTGTCGCTCCGCCACCACGATGGCTGTCTTGGTATTTTTTCTCAGTTTGCACCAGCTGTAATTTATGGTTGTGTTGGTGTCTTGGCTAACACTACACAACACGATGCCAGCAGTGGTTCTGTTGCGGCACAGCGCTCACCGCAGGCGTATCCGCAGCCTGACGCACCGTCCCCTGTTCACGTCTGGCTGGTCTCTCCAGGAATATAAATAATATTTTCTCGCGTAAAACAAAGATTCGTATTAAACTTACAGAAATAAATATCGTTCTGCACCCTTTAAAATGATCCAAAGTGTATATTTTTTATATGGAGCGCCACACAGACCGATAAGTGCCTGAACATGAACAATATTGCAAATTTTTCAAAGTTCATGTGCCAGCGCTTCCAAACTACTGTCTTCGCGACTCGTGTTTTTCCCCCCCCTTACCGTCAACAATGGAAGCAAGCTATGCAGCTGCGTTGTCTCTGGAAAAGTTGAAAAGCTGTAAAAATTTCTGACTTTGGTCAAGAACACTGCATTGCTTCCCCGCAAAGCACATTAACATACACTAGTGGTGAATGCGTTTTAACAAGAAAATGCGGTTCTTTTCCTACCGACTGGAATCGTTTTACCGTGCTGCGTATACTATTTCACTTTTTCGAAGTTTCGTCGCAACCTAACTGCCACCATATTTAAGAAATTAAAATTTTCTTTAGAAAATTGGTTGCAAAAATGAATAGTGTAGTAAAGTGACCAACCATTACTTTTTATAGTGTAATCGTAGATGGTCTAGCGTACTGTCTGGGATATTTGGCGTGGAACGACCCTCATCTCCTCCAGAACCCGAACACTAAACCCGAAAAAACGTTCGAAATGCCTAAGTCCATTCAGGGATTCATGAAACACGAATTAAAAAGAGCGAAACCAACCCTGGACTACGCTTTTCTTCTGGGGGAAATTACATGTATTGGTAAAAGCACTTAATTTTTGTGATAAAGTCAATTTACACCACTTGCAAAAAAAACCAAAACAAAACTTACAAAGAGTAAAATACCCGAAAGTATTTGCCTTTTCATAGTCGAACCTGGCTGTGAAGAACGCAAAATAAATGCAAGCCGAGTTGGAAGGCTGCGCATTAGTAGACAATTCTGTGAATTTACGCAAATGTATTCTGATGGCGAGGTGACCAGAAACTTTATTAAAGCGTTCATGTGCACGTATTTGAGATTTCTGGCGCACAAGCCAATTTCCTGCTACGGGCAGAGCAAAATAGCCGGTCGTGAGAACGATAACCAACAAGCTCCCGTAGGACGTGCCAAGCAAGATTTAAACGTAAAAGTGATCTGCATTTACCGCATAACAGAGTCCTCCGCGCGTACCGGCCGACAGAGAATGAGCAACGTTGGAGTGATGGGGACAGGGGAAGCGGTCACGAGCCGTCAACTCAGCGCGACCGGTTATACATGCCCTTTCTGAGCGCGGCGAGTTCGGTGAACCTACCCCCTGTCTCCGGGTCGACGTGACTCGCCGCGACGACTCTCCGCCCCGACGCGTCCGCTTATACATGGGGAGGGCGAGTCCAGAAAACCTGTTTATTTCGACTCAGCGCGCCCTCGTCGGGTCAATGTAAACGGGCCTATGGAGTGGCACAACCTAACACGATGCCCAAAAATGGTCACGGCGCCCTAAAAAATGCCCAAACATGGTCACGAACGCACAGCAGATTCCGGAATTCTCCCGGCGAGAAGGAGGAGCCTGAATGGGGAGGTGGGGGTCGACGACACAGTCGGTCAAGAACCGGTTCTCCCCGCAACTCCTCTTGCTTGGTTTCCTAGGGCCGGTCGTAACAGTCTCTCGCGCGGGGGGGTTAAGATCTCGATGGGCTGAGGTTTGCAGCCACTGTCCGGAGAGATCAGCGCCGGCAGTCGGTTTGGTGACGACCGTCTTTGATGAAGTAGAGGGCACCACCTGTTCATTGTGGGCTCAACAGACATCACATACGCACATGAAAACACAACTACTCAGCCGGCGAGCGCCGGACAATTCCGCCAAACTCCACCAGGCAATTTTCCCCTTTAACTGATATAAAGGAAATACACAATTTATTCAAAATGTTACTCATACGTTAAGGTGACACAAAACAATAACACTGGAAGCCCACCGAACCCGAAACCCTGGATAGCCATGTCTTCAACGCTTTCAAACAAGTACACCTAAAAGAGTAAAAAAAACAATCACTACCCCTTGTCTAGGTCAGGAAAAAACAATGCCAAAGTTCTCGAGACATCCTCTCGCGTCAGGGGCATCGACTTAAGCCATCAGCGTTGCCATGGAGTACACCCTTTTTGTAGCGTATGTCAAACGTATATTGTTGCAAAACGAGGCTCCAATGCAGCAGGCGGCCGTTCTTAGAGGACATGGTCTGTAGCCAGGTGAGAGGACAATGGTCCACTTCCACAATGAACTTGCTTCCGGCAATATAACAAGCCAGTTTCTGGACTGCCCAAACCAAGCACGCACATTCCTTTTCGCTAGCGCTTTAAACCTGCTCGCGAAAGGTGAGTTTCCGGCTAACATAGAGGACGGGAGGCTCTTCATCCCCCTCATCCTTTTGATTAGGAACTGCCCCCATGCCTCTATCACTAGCGTCGCATTGGACTATGAAAGGCCTCGAGTAGTCCGGTGAACTAAGCAAAGGTTGGCTCGACAAGGCCGCTTTCAAAACGCGGAAAGCCTTTTCTTTCTCCTCATCCCAGCCGACCATTTGGGGCTTGGTCTTGCGCAACGCGTCAGTAAGAGTGCTAGCAATGTCGGAATATCTAGGGATGTACCTACGATAGTAACCAGCTATTCCAAGAAAAGCCCGAATATCGGTTTTCGTTCGGGGCTGGGGAAAGTCTCGGATTGCTGCCACTTTCATTTCAGAGGGACGGCGATGCCCTCGACCGATAACATGCCCGAGATAGAGTACCTCTGCTTGTGCTAGCTGACACTTGGGCGCCTTTACCGTTAAACCTGCTTCGCGTACGCGTGTCAGTACTGCTCTCAAATGCGCCAAGTGTTCTGGCCAAGACAAAGAAAACACGGCGACGTCGTCCAAGTAGGGCAATGCGAAGTCCTCTTGACCCCGCAAAACCTTATCCATTAAGTTTGAAAAACAGTAAGGCGCGTTATTTAGGCCGAAACTCAACACTTTAGGGCGGAATGTCCCCAATGGTGAAATAAATGCAGCATACCGGCTCGCCCTCTCGGTGAGTGGCACCTGCCAGTAACCTCTCACTAGGTCTAGCGTTGAGATAAATTCCGCGCTGCTTACCCTCTCGACGCGTTCCTCAATGTGGGGAATTGGGTATGTCTGATCCTTGGTGATGAGGTCTAACTTACGATAGTCTACGCAAGGACGCGGATATTTGCCGGGTAACTCCACAAGAATTAACGAGGAAGTGTAATCACTTTCACACGGCTCAATCACGCCCAATTCCAGCATCCTGTTAACCTCTGCTTTTATTAGCTCAAGCCGGCGAGGTGACACCCGATACGTCTTAGATCTTACCGGTTCTGACGAGGTAAGCTCTATGTCATGAGTGAGGACGGATGTCCGGCCTGGCTTGCTTACAAATCTGTCCTGAAACTCGGTCAAAAGACCACGCAATTCTTGCTTCTGCTTCATTGTCAGCTGTGACTTTGATACTAAATCCTCAACCCTTTTCTCGATCGGGACTTCGTCCGATTCGGGAGCTAATTCAGGAATTTCTGGCGGAACCTCTTCCGGAACATTTAAGTCATGTTCACGATGGCTTCCCTCTCTTTATAGGGCTTGAGTAAGTTGCTATGATACACCTGGTGTACCTTACGACTTCCTGGTAATTTTACCACATAGTTGGTGTCAGACAATTTTGGAGTAATCTCGGCCGGGCCGACCCATTGCACTTCAAGCTTATTCTTTTGGGAGGGCCTCAACAACATGACCTTGTCTCCCACAGCAAAGTGTCGCGCTTTAGCTGTTCGATCGTAGTAAAGCTTAGCCTTCTGCTGTGCTTTGGTCATCGCACTCTCGGTCAGTTCTTGGGCTTTTGTTAGACGATCCAACAAGGTGAGGACATATTCCACTACTACAGGATCATCACCCTGACCTTCCCACGACTCTCTCAGCATACGAAGAGGAGATCGCAGTCTGCGGCCGTAAACAAGTTCCGCTGGCGTAAAACCTGTTGTCTCATGTGGTGCAGTTCTTAGTGCAAACATCGTTGCAGGTAAGCACATTTCCCAGTCAGTTTTTCGTTCAAAACATAAGGCTCTTAACACTCGCTTCATCACGGAGTGAAGCTTCTCTATCGAGTTCGACTGCGGATGGTAGACTGAACTATGCAATAATTTCACGCCACACCGCTCTAGAAAGGTTGTCGTTAAGGCACTCGTGAAAATGGTGCCCTGGTCTGATTGTATCTCGGCAGGAAAGCCTACCCGGGCAAACACGGACAGAAGTGCGTTCACTACTTCCACGGAACTTAGCTCTTTTAGCGGGACCACCTCTGGAAATTTAGTAGCTGGGCAGATTAACGTCAGGATGTGACGGTCGCCTGAAGTTGTCTTGGGCAAAGGACCTACTGTGTCGATTACCAACCGACGAAAGGGCTCCGTGATTACGGGTACCAGCTTCATTGGAAATTTCGCCTTATCTCCCGGCTTACCCACTCGCTGATACACATAGCAAGATTTTACAAACCTCTCTACATCTTTAAAGCATCCAGGCCAGTAGTATTCCTGTAAAAGACGATTTTTCGTCTTCTTTACGCCTAAGTGGCCTGACCATGATCCTCCATGCACCAAACTAAGCAAATCCTGACGATACGCCTGAGGTACGACTAACTGGTCAAACTCTACTCCTCGCCTATCTAGATATTTTCGATAGAGTATGCCGCTACTCTCTTGGAATCTCACATTTCGTTTGGCGATTCCCTCTTTCGAACTGTCCTGGAATCGCTTAAGCGTCGGGTCCCCCTTTTCTTCGGTTAATAATGAAGCGGGGCTCACCTGCAGCAGCCGACTGAAATTATCCGAAGTTGGCATGACACACAACTCTTTTGTAGGTCCTAGTACCTGGAATGTGTCACCCTCTGTGCTATCCTCTGTACTACCAGGAATCGGCTTGGGAGCAACGGCATTTTCTATTTGCTCGGTCAACGAGGCGTAATTGACCCCTTCCAATTCGGGAGGAGGTTCATCGTCGCCTTTAGGAATGGTTGCCTCCGCGACTACGGCTTCTGCAGCCTGTTCTCGCACAAGTCGATTTGTTACCGTGGTGTCGAACTCGCAACCAGGCCCGTTGTCGATTTGAGGCTTGTTTGCCTCAGTGAATGTTGCTCTCGCAGCCAGCGCACGTGCCTTCGATCTAGTCAGTGCCTGCACTATGCCTTCTCCCAACGTTAGTCCTTTCTCCTTCAGCATAAGATCTGACTTATTTGAAAGTATGTAAGGATACTGAGGGGGTAGATATGGCGATACCGCGGCTTCCGTTTCCAACGTACCAAATGCGCCTTTAAGGACAACTTTAGCTACAGGTAGGCACTGACTGTTTGCTTCTACGGCTTGTCTAATCCAGGCACAGTCTCCTGAATACTGTCCGGACTGAACAAAGGACGGATAAACTACGTCCATAGTGGCTGCGGAGTCTCTAAGAACCCGACACTGCTTGCCGTTCACTGTAAGGTCGTACATATAGGGCTCTAACAACTTCATGTTCTCGTCGGCTTCATTTATAGATAAAAAGGCCACCTTTTCTTTCGGGCAATGTGTCGCGAAGTGCCCTGTTTCGTGGCGATTGAAACAATCCGCCGGTTTTTTTGCCTCGAATTTCCTTTTGCTTGCCTCTGCCGACGCCCCATGGTTTTTTCCTCACCCTTTTGTGCGAGACTTGTCGGTTGTTTTCGAAACGGCACCTTATTCGGTAGTAGGAGGTTTTCGCATTTAGGCTCGCTGTTTGCCCCGAGGGCGCGGCGCGTAACGAATTCTTCAGCGAGCTCTGCGGCTTTCGTTACGGTGTTCACTTCTGGTCTATCCTGCACCCAGAACCTCACCTTTTCTGGTAACCTTTCATAGAATTGTTCCAGAACAATACACTCGAGCACCTTGTCATGATTCCCATACGCCTTTGCCTCTTTGAGCCACTCCACCATGTTGGCCATTAACTTGTCAGCAAACTCCGGGTATGAATCATTGTTCTCTTTTACGGCGTTGCGAAATTTTTGTCTGAAACCTTCCGCTGACAACCTGTATTTCTTGAGAAGGCTCGACTTTACCTCACTGTACTCGTCAGCCTCCTCTTTCGTGAGCCGCGCGATTACTTCTGAGTAATTTGAACCTGATTTCATTCACCCGTCATTTTGAACCTGACCCGCTCTGCGGTACCGGATGCCTCGCTGCCTCCTGCTCTACTATTATGGCTAATCTCTAGCTCGAGGCGCTTCATTTCAAGCTCGTGCTTTCGCATCTTATCTGCCTCGGCTTCTGCCGCTGTCCTTTTGGCCGCTTTTTTTTCGGCCTCTGCCACTTGCCTCTCCTGAATCTCCTCGACACATTCTGACAGCTCGTCATCCTCCGCCCCCAATGCGAGAATCGCCTCTATCAGCTCTGGCTTTCTTTGAGAGTCCGACACCTCCAGATTCAACTCCCTTGCAAGTAGCAACAACATGGACTTTCGCAGGGATTTCAGATTCATGGCTGCCTCCAGTACCGCTGTCTCTGTTCCACGAAGATTCCTGTCCTGCAACTAATTAACCTTGATGGCAACGACAGCTCTAGGTTCCTGCCTTGCCTCAAGTCTTCCGTTAACTTAGTCTACAAATAAAGCTTCAAAAAGCTCTTATACGGAATCCTGCCCTGCCACTGTTAACCTTGACGCCACTGACAGAAAGAGCTTAACCAAGCTATCACACAATTTCTGCCTGACGCAAGTTACCTGTTAACCCAATGACCAAGACAGCCCCTCTCTACCAGCTCTTACTTAACACATAGAGTAAATGCCTGGTAAAATTTAACAGATAAAGCCGGCACTCACCCAGTTCGCAGTCATGTCTCCGGCGTCGTGCCTCTCAGAAGTGCCGTTCGATTCCCTTTGGAAGTCGATGAGCTCGAGTCATCCTTCTCCTGTCGTCCCGTTGTTGGACTTCGGGCTCACTCCGTCCAGTGGTCGCTTTCGGGGTTATCGGCATCCCGCTGCTGCCATCCAGTTGTTGGGACTCCGGGTCCTGCCGGTCTCGTTTTCGGTAGCTGGCCCCGTAGCAGCATCCATCGTCCGACAATTCAGTGAGAAGAAGCGCCCGAACGAACGACAGAGATTTATTTACATGTTGAGAAGTGGTCAACCGATCCAAATTGAGAAGAGAAGAAAGAGATACAAAACGTCTTCGGCATTTTATAGCGCCGCGTTGCCAACACTGGGCGCATGGTCCGCATCGTCAGCCAATACGGTGGTCCGGCACCTCGGCCACGAGGGAGGGGGAAACACACCGCACAACACATGGAGTGGCACAACCTAACACGATGCCCCAAAATGGTCACGGCGCCCTAAAAAATGCCCAAACATGGTCACAAACGCACAGCAGATTCCGGAATTCTCCCGGCGAGAGGGAGGAGCCTGAATGGGGAGGTGGGGGTCGACGACACAGTTCGTCAAGAACCGGTTCTCCCCGCAACTCCTCTTGCTTGGTTCCCTAGGGCCGGTCGTAACAACGCTAAACCTTGAGCAATATTGGTGGGCGCTGCGAATGGGGTTGGCTGTTCGATGCCATTTAAGGTATCGTTAGGACGGACAAAGTTTTTTAAAACCTCCTTGGGACAAACAGACGAATGTACAGACAGACCAAAACTTTTCCGTCGAAGGTCCCCGAGAAAGACTATCGTCTTTAATAAGGAACAATGTCACCGTGTGTTTAGTTGAGGTTAACAAATTCAATGCCGTGAAATTTAAAGCCAATTAAGTTCTCTCATACGGCATTCCTCATGACCCACTGAGCAGTTTCTGCGATATTAAACGCGATAATCGAATTACTTAATATTTTTTCGCAGTTACTTCACTGTATCTTATGCCGACAACGCGTTTACATACTTTGCTGATTTTGACTTGATACACAAACTTGGAGAGTACATTGTCACTTAATTGAGATGGAGCCGTAAAGGTAAGCTAACAATAACATAACAAACAAGAACATACACTGTTTACCATTAAGACGTTTGGTATCTCCGTTGAAACGCGGTACCTTGAATGAGTCTGCGTACTCACTGATGCAAAGCATGCGTGCAACTTGGGCAATGCTAAAACATGCTTGGAGTTCATGCGTACAAGCCGGAGATTCTACTTTTTTTGCACATACTGAATGCTGAGATTAACGCACCCACAGATCATCGTGTCAAATTAGTTTCAACGTTGCGGTCACTGCAAGTGGCCCTAGCTGTTACTCACAGTGAGCGCCGATGCTTTTTTAAACAAGATACATTTTTATTGTCACAGCCCTCACCACACAAAATTGTGTCTGTTTCACCGTCTGTAAATGTGAGCCTATATCATGACCGAATTTCAATGCGCCCTACGCTCCAGAATAAACGTGGTTCTATTTCAAAAAACGATACCGGTATTCTTCGCACAGACCGCCACGTGGATCTACTTCTCCTAGCTAAGCAGCCAGCCAGCATTGCAGAATATTTCTCGCGCAGTTCAGCACACAATTATATCTTCTTTGACTCGATCGCATCACAACTCGCCTTGCAGCAGTAAAATGGCAGTAAATGTTCAACAGGGGAAAAAATAAAACTTTCGCCAAGCACCGTGCTACGCTGAGCCAGCAGCGGTGGTGTTTTGCCAACTACCTCCATTGCACGTGCGCCGGTCACGTCATACAGTGATGTAGAGGCCGCGGTGTAACAAACCCCTGCTGGGACAGGTCTATTCCGGCAAGTGGTACAATATTTGAACAACATAACAGCGATACTGCATCCTGTTTTGGTAAAACCTTGGCGTTACCCAAGCGGAAGCCATTCCTAGGGTTCAGCAGGATTTCGGTGATGATGCAGTGAGCAATTCTTGGATAAAGGAGTTGCACAACCACTTCAGCGATGGGCGTACATCGGGGACAGCGAACCGCGATCAGGCAGACCCTCAACAAGCCGAAGTGAGTTTATGTCATTGCGCATGCGCGGACTAACGACGTATACTTTTGTCTTATCACAGTTCGAGAACTTGCGAACGAGGTATACACCAAGAGTAAGCGTTGGATCACTATACTTCCAAATTTTACGATTCTGTGAGGCGCGAGCGATATGATCTGTGAACAAAAAAAAAAACTTCGAGCGCCAATGCCTCCTAGTAACGCATTGCCCCTTCCTCAACGTCTTATGCACCAAGCACAGCATTCCTGCGATTCGTCAGGCGCCGTACTGCCCGATATTGCTTCGCGTGACTTTTGACTGCTTGCCAAGGTGAAAATTTTGAGCAAAGAAAACTAATTCGACTCAAGAGAACACATTATGCAGAATATTCCAGGTTGGCTGATGACTTTTCAAAATATGTGCTCGAGAAATAGTTTTAACAATTGCGGAAGTGATGGGAGAAGTGTGTGCACTGCAGAGGAAACTGCTTTGAAGGAAATTTGGATTTTGTATCCGCTAATCAAGAAATAAACTTCTTCTGACCAAGCGTTCGATACTTTTCAATACATCTCAAGCCGGTAGGCATTACCATAGCAAAAAAAAAAGTCAGATCCAACGTACAGTGGGAACCAATGTTATGCGAAGCGCGAATAAGAAATATTGATATGTCGCTTTAAAATCAGCACAACGCTATACGAGGTGGAGGTAATTGATGCCGCACATGATTTCCATGTCATGATTATCATGCTTGGATGTGCCGTTTACCTTTATCTATTCACGTCCCGTGATACCAAATTTAGTATATGTGGAGCTAGCAAAACGGCCGCGAGCATGCTACAAGAGTGGTATGTTCTCGCGTTCTTACACATGACACGCGTGTCAGGATTATCATGTTTGCACCTGAGTCATATATTTCGTCATCCACTGACTTCACGTTACACCAAGTTTGGTATATGTGAAGCTAGCAAAACGGCCACGATTGCATCATGAAGGGCCCCATATACTCCAATGTATCGTTGACGCGTGCGCAGGCTGGGCGCAGCGACGCTCTAGCAAAAGGCGAGCTCTCTTTATAGTCTGCCGCCTGGCGCGACCAGCGTCCGTCGGCGCGGCCCGACGGCAACCGGCGCGAAATGCGACATGCTGTACTTCGCGTCGATGCGTTACCCAGACAACACTGATGGGTCCCCTTTTCGTGACCGAGGGACGCCGGACGCGCTGAAACGCGCATGCGTCAAATCAACGCAGCGTGGCGCGCGCCTGCGAGTATATGGCAGGACCAGCGCCTGGTGTGGCAACGCCGGCGTGACGCGACGAAATGAACGCCGGCGAGCACGCGCACCGCGTCACGTCGAAATGTATTGGTGCCTTAACTGTGGCATGTAGTCACGTTCTCCCATGACAAGCATCTCATGATTACCATGTTTGCACCAATCACATACCTTGGTCGTCCATTGGCGCTACGTAATACCAAATTTGTCACTGAAGCTAGTCAAACGACCGCGAGCGCATCATGAGTGTGGCATGTAGCGATGTTGTTACATGACACGCATGTCTTGATTATCATGTTTGAATGCGTCATTTACATATGTCGTCCGTTCCCGTGACGTAACACCGAGTTTGTTAAATGTGAAGCTATAGCGAAACGGCCGCCAGCGCATCATGAGCGTGGCATATAGTCATGTTGTAACATGACATGCATCTCATGATTATCATGTTTGCACCAGTTACATGCCTTCGTCGTCCATTCACGTACTGTAATACCAAGTTTGGTATATGTCACGCTAGCGAAACGGCCGCGAGCGTGTCATGAGCGTGGCATGTAGTCATGTTGTTACATGCCCCAGATGTCGTGATTTCCATGTGAGGGTCGGTCGCTTGCGTTGGCCATGCAATCATGCCATACCGTACCAGTTTTGCAACATTGCATGTGAACGAAACCATTGCATGGTACCGGTTACTTGAAACGGCCGTCCCCATCTGCAGCGCCCACCAATGTTGCTGCTCAAGGTTCAGCGTTCATACTTGTGAAATTGTCAATTAAAAAGCCATTATGGCGCATGTCTAGAGCACCATAACAACGCGTATATATTCTGCATGTTCGTCTTTTACTAAAAAAAGGCATACATGAGGAATTTTAGGGACCGTAGCGCTTATCACGCTACGCTGACCATGCAACGCTTGCACAAAAAGGCGAGAGTTTTCAACGCTTTGCTAAGAAGAGACGGTGGTGGCACCTACGCATCGTCTTGTGTTCCACACCTTATCACCTCTGAGACGGGCTCTCGCACCCGTCTTAGAGTCACGCGCTTCATTTTCCATGAAAACTGCCACGTGACGCTCATGTCTCACGTGTGACGTGACTTGACGTGCTTGCTGGCCTCCGCTGTTCTCTCATAATCAAATGGTGGTTTTGGGACGTTAAACCCCACAAATCAATCAATCATGTTCGCCTCCGCTGCACACTCGAGGAACTCTAACGCTTGCCTCCAGAATACAATTAACTAATTTTCTGGCGCAGAACATCAAATAAATGTTTTGTTCACTCTATCTACACACAAGAATATCGCCTTTCAACGACATTTGCAGATTAACATGCAGATACGGGGCCATTTTTTTGTTCGACGCGAAATACTTGAAGAATTTTGTGGAGACTACAGACACAAACGTTACTTTCATGGCGTCGCATCACGGCTGGAAGCAGTAAAATTTGTTCAATGCGAAATGTGTGACTTGCTAATCATAATATCCAGCAGTTTTGTCACTGGCAAGTTTTTCACTTACCCGCATTTGTGCGAAAAGTCCGAGATAAATTCTGTCTCTTCAAAAAAATACCAAAACGGGTGCGACTCTCGGAGAAATTGTTTAATGATTCTGAGGAGTCTACGTGTCCATAATATATATATATATATATATATATATATATATATATATATATATATATATATATATATATATATATATATATATATATATATATATATATATATATATATATATTTAAATGTAAATGCAAGGCCAAAAGCGGTATCAGCGTCGGTACAGCAGCAGCAAGAGCTAGCCGGATGTACGGGCAGCGTCGCAGCAGCAACTAGGCAGTCTTAGCTTGTGCCTCGCGCCCACGTGTCGATGTCGCTGCAGAAGTGGGCATTCCTCTTCACTAGAATATATATATATATATATATATATATATATATATATATATATATATATATATATTGTAAGATGGCGTCGAGAACACTCGAGACTCTCCTTTTATTGACCCGAGTATGTGCCCCACAACCTAAACTTGACTGGTGATGATGAGTATTTACAGATGAAAAGATGGGACGCATAAATAATGCTCACACTTATTTTCCCCGCGCACTTGAGCGGCCGGCCCGGCCGAGACTTAGGCGGGAAAGGTACGGCGCACAAAGGGTTTAAGACGTGAAACGTGGACAATCTCGGAGGCACGGTAACGACGGTCCGAGGAACCCTCGACGGGAGTGACAAGGTAATTGACTGGAGATGTTCTTTCACAAACAACGTAAGGTCCTAGAAAGCGAGACTAAAACTTTTCACACAATCCGGGTGTGCGAACAGGCGTCCAAAGTAATACTTCATCTCCAGGACGGAAGGTGACGTCTCGACGAAAGCTGTCATAGCGTTGCTTGCGGTCTTCTTGACTGGCCTCCGTGTTGAGTTGAGCACGTTGACGTGCCTCTGCAAGCCTCGAGACGAAATCTTCTGGCGTAGTCGTCGACGTTTTTGCCATTACATTGAAGAAAGAGGCGTCAATGGTGAATGTCGGCGCACGACCATAGACGAGGAAGAAAGGTGAATACCCGGTGGTTCGTTGAACAGCGGTGTTGTGTGCAAATGTTACGAACGGCAAGATTTTGTCCCAATTATCGTGGTTCGGTCCGATGTACATGGATATCATGTCGATTAGAGTCCGGTGGAATCGCTCTGTCAGCCCATTTGTCTGCGGGTGGTAAGCGGATGTGGTCTTATGAAGTGTGCCACAAGTTTTTAGAATTTCGTCAAGAATTGTCGACATGAAGGCCTTGCCCCGGTCACTCAACAACGTGCGAGGTGCACCATGACACAACACAATGGCTTCTAAAAAGAAGGCGGCAACGTCTGAGGCGGAGCTAGTGCGTAGAGGAGCGGTCTCCGCGTATCGTGTGAGGTGGTCGATGGCTGTGACGATCCAGCGGTGGCCCGCTGGCGTTACGGGAAGTGGCCCGACGAGGTCTATTCCGACAGCGGCAAAAGGTGTGTCGGGACATGGAATGGGTTGTAATAAGCCAGCAGGAGCTGAAGTTGGTCGTTTCCGGCGTTGACAAAGTGCGCAAGAAGCGACATAATTAGCCACAAAGGTAGAAAGACCGGGCCAGAAGAAACGGCTCCTAACGCGGTTGTAGGTCTTTTGAAATCCCAAGTGTCCAGCTGATGGGTCGTCGTGCAATGCTTCGAGAACTTGTTTTCGCAGCGAACGGGGAAGTACTGGCACCCACCGATGCCCATCCGCATTGTAAGTATAGTGCTGCAGGACATTGTTCTCTAGCTTGAACAGCCGTAGCTGACGACGTAGTCTGGCATTAGGTGGAGAAGGCGAGCCATTCAAGTATCCGATGATGCGGTTACAGTAGGGGTCGTCACGTTGGTACGCGGCAAACTGGGCGCTGTTGTTTAAAGGTAGCGACCCAGCAACTGCCAGGGGTGATAACGTGAGTGAACAGGAAGCCGCTTGATCACCTGAGGGGCATTCGGGATGCGTGGTTGGAGATGAAAGTGGCAGAGGGCAGCGAGAGAGAGCGTCAGCATCCTGATGCTGTTTGCCGGACCTGTACACAACGTCAAAAGTGTACTCTTGCAAACGCAGTATCCAGCGACCGAGGCGCCCAGACAAATTCTTCAGCGAGGACAACCAGCATAAGGCATGGTGGTCGGTAACCACAGTAAAGTGGCGTCCATACAGATAAGGTCGAAATTTCTGGATGGCCCAAACGACAGCGAGACATTCCTGCTCTGTTATCGAGTAGTTCTGCTCTGCTGGTGTTAGTGCGCGGCTGGCATACGCAACTACTCTCTCACGTGAAGTGTCGTCGCGCTGGAGGAGGACAGCACCGATTCCGTGGCCGCTGGCATCTGTGTGCAGGAAAGTGGGTGCACTCTCATCGAAGTGACGGAGGACGGGGTCTGATGTCAAAGCACGCTTAAGGGCTTGGAAAGCACGCTCGCACTCTTCAGTCCACGTGAAATCCATCCCTGACGTCAGAAACTTGTGTAACGGCCCCGCAATGGCAGCAAAGTGACGGATGAAGCGGCGGAAGTAAGACGCCAGGCCGACGAAACTTCGCAATTGTTTTTGATTGCGCGGACGTTGAAAACTAATTACGGCAGCAACCTTGTCGGGGTCGGGTCGAACGCCGTCTTTGCTGACAAGGTGACCCAATACTTTGATGCTTGTGCTGGCGAAGTGGCACTTTTTTGTATTGAGCTGTAGGCCAGCGTTCGAAATGCACGTTAGAACTTCGTCCAAACGCTTAAGGTGCTGAGAAAAAGTAGAAGAATAAATGACGATGTCGTCTAAATAACATAAACAGGTTTTCCATTTGAGACCACGTAAGACAGTATCTATCATGCGCTCAAATGTTGCTGGAGCGTTGCATAAGCCAAAGGGCATGACGTTAAATTCGTAAAGCCCGTCAGGCGTCGCAAACGCTGTTTTCTCCTTGTCTGCTTCGCGCATAGGTATTTGCCAATACCCGCATCGGAGGTCGAGGCTGGAGAAATATTCTGCGCCTTGTAGGGAGTCCAGGGCATCATCTATGCGTGGCAACGGATATACGTCTTTTTTCGTGATCTTATTGAGCGCTCTGTAATCAACACAAAAGCGGACAGAGCCATCCTTTTTCCGGACCAACACCACAGGAGACGACCAGGAGCTGGATGAAGGTCGAATAACATCCCGTTTGAGCATGTCGGCGACGTTTTTCTCGATAATTTGCCGTTCAGCCGAAGAGAGACGGTATGGGTGGCGGCGTACAATGAAGCTGCCTTCGGTTTTGATGCTGTGCTCTGCAACGGAGGTGCGGCCCAGAACTTTGCAATGTACATCAAACGAAAGGCTGTGCTTTTGGAGAAGGTCTAAGAGGTCTCTCTTTTGCTCGGCAGTGAGGTGAGGACTTATGGTGTCATTTAAGGTAACAGTGGTAGCCTTGATATCAGTAGTAGCAGACAAAGGCGGTGATTCTGCGTGAAGGGGCAGCAGTGAAAAGGACTCACTGTCAGCGAAGCAGCTCACAGCAGTGCCCTGGGGCAGCATCACTGGCGAAGAAGTTGGATTCAAGGCGGTGACCAATGCTTTACCGTCGTTAAACCGCACAAGGCCGGGTGCTATGGTAAGCCCCGCAGGTTTCGAGCGAACTGATGGAGCTATGAACACGTCACCATTAACTATAGTATCCGAAGCGATCGTTAGAAGTTGTTCATCTCCTGGCGAAATGAAACAATCAGTAGCAGCAATGAAACGGAAGCTGTATGGATCGACATCCGATGAACTCTCAGTAGCTGACATTCGAATGACTCGCTGACGACACGATATGAAAGCTGATGCCGAAGAAAGGAAGTCCCATCCTAAAATTACTGTGTGAGTGCACAAAGGAAGTACAAGAAACTGAATGTGGTGAATGATGCCATCTATGAAAACACGGACTGTGCAAACACTTGAAGGCTGAATAGGGACTCCATCTGCGCAACGAAGAGGAGGACCATCGTAGGGCGTCCTAACTTTTTTCAAGCGGGCACAAAAGTCTGCACGAATTACGGAATGTGATGCGCCTGTGTCCACCAGTGCCCCTGTCTGTATACCTTCAACATACACCAATAAAACATTCGATGGGCGGTCCGGAGGAGTTTGACGCAGTCCGAAAGATGCAGCTTTCCCTCCCAAAGCTGCACTGTTCAGTTTTCCAGTTGGCGGTCGGGAATCGAAGTAGAAGGTCGGAGAGGAGAAGAAGAACGCCGCATCGGTGAAGGTGAGCGACGACGTGAGAACCGGGAACTGCCAACTGGGTCAAAGTTCTGCGGAGAAGGCGACCGACGTGTGCTGTTCGGATACGGCCGACGATAGGGGGGTCCAGTCGCGTAGAAGTCGTCCCGTTCAAGGTTATCGTAGCCTCGTCGTTCGTCTTGTTGACGGCGTCGGCAAAACCTTGAAATATGACAACGGATGCCGCAATAGAAGCAAGTCGGCCGCGAACTGCGCCAGGCGTTGTAAGGCTGGGAAGATGGTCGCGGTGCGAGTGAGTTGAGCGAACCATGCACTTCGGGCGCTGGTAACTGCATTGGGCTTTGCTGGGGTGCAGGCGTCCTAGAGGCAACCTGAGCATACGTTGGCATGGCCACAGGATATGAGCTCGGGACAGGTGTGACAGTCATCGAGGCCAGGCTCTGGTGAGGCGTGGTGTCGTTGCAGCAACGTGAGCATAACTGGACATGGGATGTGAACTCGGAGCTGGTGTACTAGTCATTAAGGCCAGTTCCTCCCTCACGACGTCGCGCAAACTAGTGGCGGGTGGCGTCGTTCGGATATCGAGGTGGCGAGGTGAAGCCTGTGCGTGAAGTTCCTCGCGGATGATAGAGCGAATCAGTGCACGCAGCTCTGTCGTATCTTGACTTGAGCTTAGCTCAGACATATCAGGTTGTACCCGAGTGGTCTGAAGCTCCTCAAGGCGCTGACAGGTAGCGACAACATCGGCTACGGTTTGAGGATTTTGCACCACAAGCGCATTAAAAGCGACAGTCGCAATTCCTTTTAGCAGGTGGCGCACACGGTCGTTTTCCGCCATATTGTTGTCGATGCGGCGGCAAAGGGCGAGAACATCTCCGATGTAAGAAGTGTAAGGCCCGTATTCACAAACGCTCCTCGACTCGACCCTTCACTCGAAACGCTCCTTAAGTGGCGTTTTCCCATTCACAAACCGCCCTTCACTTGAAACGCTTCCTTCACTTGAAAAAATCTTGAGCGTTTCCTCGAGATTGTCGAGGAAGCGATCGAGCTAGCTTGAATCGTCCCTCGAGTGAAATATTTGCGCCAGCATCGCGTCCATGGCGGAGCCCGTCTCACTTTGACGGCGTTTCTCGATCAAGTAGGCTGCCACCGCCGCGTTCTTTCGACAATGACGGTGTGCGTTTACTACGGAGCTGTCTTCGAACGGTTCAGCAACGACTACTGTGGCGCCGAGACAAGCGGGCGTGGTGTCAAAAGGAGCGAGCACTCACCAGTGCCGTGACGTGTTGCGTTCCGTGCATGAGCCAGTGGATTACCCGCCTTCGGGTGCGCGTATACTCTTCGTGCGAGTGCTCCGTGACTTACTGCGGATTCCAGTGCTTTGAAGTCTTTTGATGAAGCTTGCACACCGCATCAGTTCAAGCGTGGTGCGAAAGCTTGACAAGCAAGCGGCATAGCAAACTTTTGATGCGCTTGGTTCACCGTACTTTAGAGTGGCTTCCTCTCCGGTGAACCTTTGCTGCCCTAGCCGAAATTTATGACGAAGCACACCTCCGTTAGACGACCATCTGTACGAATGAGAAGGTAAGTTCTCCTGTGTTTTTAATTTTTTTCCTGCTTCGGTCAGATTACCATTAAAGACAGTTTAAGAAAAGCACAACACAATACATTGGGCGCAATGAGTGTGCTGCTGTAGCTACTACGCGTGAAACATAGCTTTTTTATACACTGTCTATGCAGCTCATAATACCAATGAACAACCAAGTACACATTTAGGGGATCAAGCAGATGATCATGCTCTGTGAAACCTGCATGTACGCAAAAGTGCGTCGAGTGTCGTATGAAAACGCAAACATATGAAATATATATACAGCAGATACATAATTAGAAGAATTGCCCCGAAGAAGAATTGCTGGCTATGGCACTGATTCGTGCAATTAGATAATGAAATTATATACCCATGTGCCTGGTCAGCTGCCCAAGTGCCTGAGCCAAACATGTGTCAAAATAGTCAAAGCTCAATAATTCAACCATGTCTGTTCTTGAACGCGAGACATACTAATGAATGTGTGCACCGCTAGAATTAAAGAAAAATGTGGCTTTTGTATCCAAGCTATTACGTTTTTCTAATATTATTTCTTGCCTCTTTTTTGCAGGGGACCAGCTACCGACAAAAGAACACAGAGAAAAGGCCTCCTAGAATCTGCCGTATTATCAATGCATTGCAGAGTTTGCACGACTGTATACAAAAGCACAAAAACAGCAGTAAATACGTGCAGCTACACTGCATTAGGCGCGCTATGGTGTCTACTTCCTTAATCGTATTTATGATGTCCTCCGAGCTCGTACTTTATCTTTACAGTGTGTAGGTTACATATGTTTGATTGATGAACACTTTTCATTTGGATTCTTATGTTTGCCACGTTGCTCCTCATCAGCCACATGTAATAAAGGTCCATTTGCCATTCACAACTTCTGTTTTGTTCATTTATCAATACATAATTATCGTCGTGTTTGTCTTTTCATGATAAGACAGGACTGCAAAAACCACTTCTCCGATTCTACAGGAAAGCAGTTCTAGGAAAATTAAACTTGTTTTATATAAAGCAGCACCACTCCTCTTCCACGGAACTGAGATGGCGTGGTTTTAACTGGTAGACTTGCTAATGATGCAGCAATAGCGGATATTTTATTTACAGGGTTCTGACCAGGTGTATCCGGGATGACTGCAATACTCTTGAGCATTTTTCACCGCTTTGTTGCACTGGTCTTCAATAAATCAGCAGAATAATATACGCTGCTCTTGACGACACTTTCTCGAAGGTTGAGAGAACCCACAGGATAGTTTTTAAAACAGAACAGCGCCAAAAGTCAGACGCGGCTTCAATTTTATGATTTCCAAAAAAATAAAACATCCCCTATAATTTATGTTGTGCCGGGGCTTTGGAATGCAGCACAGACACCACGATCCTTTTCAACAGGTATTTCCAGTAGTTATATTGCAAATAAAATCGAAAACATTAGTGTGAAGGTCATTCATGCACTAACGATTGTGCTTCTGAGCATGCAGATGAAGGAGACGGGAAAAAAATTTAAGACGTTGCCGCTGTGTGAACTTGGAGACGGAAGCTACACAAATTTAAAGGTTACTTCTATGTGAATCTGTCAAATTAGACGCATCCACAAATGCAGGGCAAATAGAAAAACAATGCAAAAACAATAAATTATTCCTTGGAAGTTTAAAATGTTAAAGTTGACACACACACACACACACACACACACACACACACACACACACACACACCAGTCCCTGTTAACCGACTATATATGTAACTAAATGAAGAAAACAACTTTAAAATGTATTTTTCGCCAATAGTGAAAGAAAGGCACACGGTCGCTTTTCTTAACTTGCGTAGCAGTCTAATTCGAACGCTCAGCCACGAGTATAACATGCCTAGTTTTTAACGCTACCCTGGTATAACCTTGAATATCAGTTGCGAGCAATGTCTTTCAAATTTCCTATTATACGCAGAGGAACAACTACGAAAGCGCCACGGTGAAATTCGCAGTAAATGAGAAAAATAAACATTGCACAGGCCCCTGAAATTAGGAACTGTGCACGTACTCCCGTAGCGAGAACGAATTTACGTTTGAGTATTCCTTATACATAATGCGGTGGTGAATGCTAAAAGCACGCCAACATACTGTGATATATAGTAAAAAATACTCATTCCACCGCGTTATACATTCGGTGGCTACATTTGTGATCAGAAGGCTCTCAGTAAAGCGAAAGTAAACAAAGCAACAAACCATCTATTGCGCTTTCTGTCATCACTCACGTAGTTCGTTAGTCACCCCGGCGAAAGTAGGCTTTCAAACGACACACACGCAAACACTACCGTAAATATAAACTGCAATTAATAGACGCATACAAGACAAAATAAACTAAGCAGGTAGACACGTTCAGCAGCAGACGAAATGCCATCAGCTGTTCGTTCAGCTGCCTGGGTTCGACTGTTGCCAGACTTGAAGGAGGGTTTCGCTAACTCTATCAGCACAAGGCTTAGGGAAACAACACTACCACTCTAAATGCACGTATTTTGCTGTAATGTCAATTTAGAAAAAAGAATAACTAGAAAAGGCGTTCTCTTAATGTACATAGATAGGCAATTCTTAACCACAATTGCGAATACTCTCGTTGTCAGGCGCTTTTCTCGGCGCATGCAGTTCACTCAAGTGAAGGGAGCATTTCCAAGACCTCCCTTGGCGAAGGAAGTGTGGAGGAGCGTTCATGAAACGCAGCGGCCCCTTGAGTGGAGGAGCACGCTCCACCTTGACTTCGTCAAGTCGAGGGGAGCCCTTGAGTGAAGGAGCGTTTGTGAATACGGGCCTAAGACTCGCCAGGGCGTTGAACACGTGCGCCAAGCCTCTTTTTGGCGATATCCGAGCGTACTTACGGGTTGGCGAAAATCTGGCGGAGCTGACGTGTAAAGGCGGGCCATGTCGGAAAATCTGTGGCGTGGTTGAAAAACCACGTTTTTGCGACGCCGCTCAGGTAGAATGCAACGTGGGTGAGTTTCGCAGGCTCATCCCAGTTGTTGATAACACTCACGCGGTCATACGCCTCTAGCCAGTCTTCACCCGGAAGCCCTGCGAACAGCGGAGGATCCTTTTGAGGGCTGGTGACCAGGTGAGAAGGGTTTCTTGCCGGTGGGAGCGGTGGCGAGGCTGGCACGCTGGACTGGGCGGCTTGCGACATTACCGGACCCAGGTCGTTTAAGCGGCGGCCTGAACGGAGCTCCAGGGATGTTTCTAGAAGACGCTGGGGTGTTCGAGAACGCGAGAGGACGCAGGAACCGGGCAGCACTCTCCACCACTTGTAAGATGGCGTCGAGAACACTCGAGACTCTCCTTTTATTGACCCGAGTATGTGCCCCACAACCTAAACTTGACTGGTGATGATGAGTATTTACAGATGAAAAGATGGGACGCATAAATAATGCTCACAATATATATATATATATATATATATATATATATATATATATATATATATATATATATATATATATATATATATATATATATATATATATATATATATATATATATATATATGTTGACCATCGACGTCAGCACTCCTGATTGAAGTTGTCCGAAGCTCACTCTCAATTATGATTTATAAAGACAGTGGAAAAAGAAACACAAGATAATTTCCAAGTAAAAACAAGGCATTTCGGCTTCAGCACGGGATCCCTGCGAACAATGCAGTTGCCAAAACATTTTTTCTTTTATAGTTCTGTCATTGCCGGCTTTTACCTCGATGACATTCATGTTCCTTCGCAACAAGGTTGGTTTCCGTCAAACTTTCGGTTAACTCGTCATTGCTTTAATGTTAGCTTATGAATCTCTCCCTATTAATTGTTGATCATAAATTAATTGGCTTAATTACGAAGTAGTCAGCAACATTTATTTGTTCATGTCGTTAAAGAGGGCATCGGCGTATTTTAAAATTCTAGCCTGATTTAGCTAGGGCACCATGTATTGAAACTTCTTGAATTATAGCACTGTTGACTTCAGCAATACAGAGCCCGGCGTAAATAAATTTCTGTAGGAGTGAACAAGCAATAGCCTGCTCAAACATGTGGCGGGTAAATATGGTTGCTTTCGAAAGGCACTGACAGCCCACTCCGTTGGCAAAGCGGTGCCGGTCATGAAAATAGCGGGAAAAAAGTGCCACAACGGCGTCCGTCGGGTGGGCAGTCAAGCAACGAAAGTTGACTAGATTTGTAACCGCAGCGGCGAGTATAAGCCAACAGAAAGAAGTATTGAAGTCTTACTTTTGATTTTTTAAATAGGCCTCACCCAAACGGGCAAGGCCTCCCAAAAATTGGCCTATAGGCTCATTAGAATGTCCTCCCCCACGGCAATCTTTAGTAAAAGGCGAAAGATTGATTCGACCAGCTGAGGGATGACCTGAGCGATGTATATAGCAGGCCCACACTCCATGGTGCTGAAAAATAGCCAGAAATCTTGGCCAAGTTGCTGCTGAAGTTTATTGCACGTTTTAGCCTTTTATTCTTAAAATATGTGTTGTCGTAAAAACTTTTCTACACCACTGACAATAGTAACGTATACCTTTTAATTAAGAGAAGTGAAATATAGGCACGTTTATTTCAGTTTAGGCTTCTATGCTGGGGAAAAATGTATGCTGCCGTGTACACTTCCAACAAAGTTTGTAAGTGCCGGAGTAGCGGCACGTGAGCACGTATCTATATCATACTTGGCGCGCTTCGTATTTCGTTTTAAATGCGAACCTTTCTTTGCGAACTTCGGCGACTTTGAGCGTATCTATCTATCTATCTATCTATCTATCTATCTATCTATCTATCTATCTATCTATCTATCTATCTATCTATCTATCTATCTATCTATCTATCTATCTATCTATCTATCTATCTATCTATCTATCTATCTATCTATCTATCTATCTATCTATCTATCTATCTATCTATCTATCTATGAGAGCAAGAAGAAGTGTCTCTTTAGAAGAACGCTTGTTTCAGCGCTCTGTTTCATTTTAGTGAAATCATCGGTTTTTTGAGGTGCCTCGCCTCTCCGTCTTGCGGTGATGGACATGGAGCATGCCAGAGGCCCGCCTGGTCACAGGTCCTCGCACCCGTCAACTACAAGGGAGCGAGCTGGCTCTCCCAGTGACACTGAGGACACCGATCTCTATTCTATGTCGGAAGACGACACATCCGATGGCAGCTTTATACCTGTCCGGGGTAAGAGGGCAAAGAGAAGGACGGCGAATACAGCAGCATCAGCTCCTGCAAGCACAGCGACTGTGCACTCAAGGCCTGCGCGCTGGCCGCACGTCATCATCTTCATGCCTGAAGATCCATCAAGCAACCTACGGCTCCTGAACAGGCAAGCCCTTTCGGTTGCTCTCGAATGTGCGGTGCCACATCAAATTAAGGACGTACGAGTAAACCCCAGGAAGAACATTCTCGCCATAGACGTACACGATGTGAGTGTGCTAGGACAGCTGCAGCAAATGACTGAGCTAGGTGGCATTAAAATGCGCCCCTTTATCCCGATGGACGACAAATCAATTGCCGGTGTAATTTATGACATCGACACTGCCATTCCTAATGCTGACTTGTCTACCCTCATCAAGCCTGCAAACGAGGGAACTGTCATTACGCAAGTGCGGCGCCTTGGAAATACGCGCTGCGTAAAAGTGTTTTTCAAGGGAGATTGCATACCGTCCCACGTTAAAGTTGGACATTTTCGACATCCGGTTCGACCATTCATCCAAAAGCCACTTCAATGTCATCAGTGCTTCAGGCTTGGACACGTCAAGGGCGTATGCCCCAACTTACGACTGTGTCCCCGCTGCGCTGAATCTCATGCTGAAGACGCCTGTCGGGCGACTACTCTGAAGTGCGCCAACTGCAGTGGTCCTCATGCTGCCTCGTCGAAAGACTGTCCTCGAATCCAAAAGGAGCGCGCGGTTCTCAGACAAATGGCCCGAGACAACTCAACACACAGGGAGGCAGCCGAAGTAGTCCGGCGTCGGCGTCGACGTCGGCATCATCGAAAGTCTTCAAAGAAGGCACATTCCCGAGACGCTCCTTCCCACTCTTTAGCGGTTCTATCCAGTAGCGCCGCGAAAGGGCCCACCACCTCTACGAAAGAAACAGAGAAGCCTCCTTCTCTGGAGGAATGGCCCACGCTCCCGACGCGCTCTTCTGCAAAAGAACCTCTGCAGGTTGTGGCCACACAAGAGCCGTCTCCAACCATGGAGGATTTGCCTAAAACTGATCGTCAAGTGATCTCGGTGCTGCGTTCCCTTATAGAAGCCATCCGAGCGATATTAGTCGACATGAAGACACCATCTGCTCGAAGCGCACTTGGACTATTGGACGCCCTAAGCCCAGTGCTTGAATCTCTCAACTAGGAAGATGGCTACTCACACCTCAACATTTCTTAAAGAAGTCAAGGCAGCATCCGTCATCAAATGGAACGCCAGAGGACTAAAATCACGCCTTTCAGATTTTCGTCAGTTTGTGTTTACCAACGTGTTTCCAATCATCGTCATTTGTGAACCCAATTTGTCGAAACCAATAAGACTATCGGGGTACGAAGCTGTCATGTCTTCAACGAACGGTGCGTGAAGCAAAATCATCGTCTTTGTTCATCGTGAACTGACGTATGTTGTGCAACCAATTGCACCTCACGATGACAATCAGCATGTCTGCATCACTGTGAAAAAGAACCAACTCATGTTTACTCTCATAGGCGTTTAAATATCGCCGTCAAGTAATCTCGATTCCAGGAGATTAGCGGATATTTTGAGAGTGTGTCCTGCACCATGGGTCCTCATAGGTGATTTCAATGCGCACAATCACGCATGGGGAAGTACGCGGACAAATGCAAGAGGACGCAGGTTAGCAAACATCGCCTACAACTATGGCCTTACTTTCCTGAACGACGGAGCCCCACTTTTCTTCGAGGGGTGACATACGGCAGCTGTCTCGACCTTGCTTTTGTCTCCAACTCCCTCGCGAGATACGTCAAGTGGTTTCCAGATGTTGAGACACGAGGAAGTGATCACATTCCAATCTACCTTAACATCAAAGGCTTGTCTAGTTATGGTCCACGGACGACCATTCGAGCAGTCCAATGGACCAACTTCAAATCTGACATGGAAGATGCTTGCGGCGATGGCCTACAATCTGGGTTAGAGAAAACAATTAAGAGCACAATGCAAAACGCCACTCGCACGGTGACGATATCTTCCACACGAAACGACTTTGATATAGAGTTGGAGCGACTCCGAGCACTGCGACGCCGGGCGGAGCGTCGGTATCGGCGTACAAAATCAATTCGCGATCTTAGGGCAGCCAGGAGGATGCAAAAGAAGATTCGGCGTCGCATGGATAGATTAGCGTCGGAACGATGGACAACGTTTTGCCAGTCACTAGACCCTCGCAAGCCACTCTCACACATTTGGAAAACGGTGCAAGGTCTGCGTCACCCTACGGAACAGCGCTTTCCATTCAAAGCGCTCGCGCTATTTCAAAGGAGGCAAGACATCGATGTCGCAGAAGATTTCTGTGCGCAGATCGCCAACCAAGCCACTCGTCCAGATTCTCCAGTGAGAGGTGACGTCCCCCGTTCCCGTGACTACCACATGGACCTCCTTTTACAATGGAGGAGCTCGAGGCGGCACTAGCTCTCTGCAGGCGTTCAACTTCTCCGGGCCCAGATGGTATTCCGTACCGAGCCTTGTGCAACCTTTGGGAAGGTGCAAGGAGAGAACTGTTGAGCCTCTACAACATCTCGTGGCAGAATGGCAATGTTCCTGATGACTGGAAAGTAAGCCGCTTGTTACCCATCTTGAAGCAGGGCAAATCCCCACTCGAACTAACCTCATACCGCCCAATAGCACTGGCCAGCTGCGTATGGAAGATAATGGAACGGATGATACTAGGCCGCCTGGAGTGGTATCTTGAATACTACAAGATTTATCCGAATTCAATGGCTGGTTTCCGACGCGACCGCTCTTCTATTGACAATGTCGTTGATCTAGTTTCGTACGTTCAGCACGAAAGATCCCGTAAGCGACTATCTGCAGCTTTGTTTCTAGATGTGAAAGGCGCTTATGATAATGTACTACATGAAGCCATTTTGGGTGCTCTTGCGGTGGTTGGCCTTGGTGGTCGAGTCTTTCGGCGGATTTTGAGTTACCTGGCTGCAAGATCATTCTTTGTGTTAACAGAAGATGGCCCAACTACGCGACGCTATACTTCCAGGGGTGTTCCTCAAGGCGGAGTTCTTAGCCCGACGCTATTCAATCTTGCACTAATTGGCCTTGCTGAATACTTGCCAAGCACCAATAAAATCTCAATATACGCAGACGACATCTGTGTCTGGACATCGGCAGTCACACGTCCTCAGATACGTTCCCGGCTTCAAAAAGCAGCAACTATGATTGCCAACTACTTGTTCAAACAAGGTCTCAGCATATCACCAGAAAAATGCGCGCTGGTGGCTTTCACTCGCAAAGCAATGACCCCCTACGTCATCTCAATCTGCGGGCGACCGATTTCTTACGCCAAAACCCACCGGTTTCTGGGCATCATTATTGATAGGGACCTCTGTTGTAGTCCTCATGTGAACTATATGAAGAAGCGCCTGACCGCTATTTCTCAACTGTTCAAGTTCCTGGCAGGAAAGACGTGGGGGATGTCAGTAGACGCAATGATGGAGTTCTACAGGGCCCTGTTTCTCGGTTTCCTCAAATATAGCTTGCCCGTGCTTAGCAATACCTGCAAGACCAATGTTCGTGTTTTACAGGCAGTACAAGCCCAAGCACTGAGAGTGTGCCTCGGTCTGCCCAGATGTACGTCAACAGATGCAACAATTGCAATTGCTGGTGACTATCCGATACAAACTCACATTGTTGTAGAAGTCCTGAGAACGCACATCCGACACTTCGTACGTGCCTCCGGCCATCACCTTGCACTGTTGCCTTCAGAGAGGCGCCAAGCATCGTTCACCACAATTATCGTGAAATTCAACGATAAACTTCCCTGGGGCTTCACTCATGCATCTAAACCATCCATACCACCTTGGTGTCTTATTCGACCCACAGTGCATCTTAGTGTACCAGAGATCCGGAGGAAATCTGAGTTTTCGTCGCCCGTGCTGAAACAACTGTCTCTTCTTCTTTTGCATGAGAAATATTCAGACAGCATACATGTATACACCTATGGTTCCACGAACCAACAGTGTTCGTCAGGGGCAGTAGTTATCCCAGCAAGAGGTGTTACCATCAGCTTTAGGACTGACCACTTCACGGCATCTACAGCAGCGGAACTAGCTGCTTTGCGCGCTGCACTTTGTGTGGTCAATCGGGAACCACCGCAACAATGGTCGATTTTCAGCGACTCAAGGGCAGCCCTACAATCTGTGCTCTCAGCACTGCGTCGCGGCCCGTACGAACAGCTTGTTTTCGAAATTCGATGCCTTCTCCACACTTTACTCGAGAAAGGACATCATGTGACGCTTCAATGGCTGCCAAGTCATTGCGGCATCATAGGGAACGAACATGCCGATACTGCCGCGCGGGCAGCCCTTGAAGGAACACGAGAAGAAGCCATACCACTTTCGAGGACTGATGCTGCCAGTAATCTTCGACGACTTGCGCGTGAAATCACGTTTTCACTATGGTGCCCACCAAGCATCGATACGAATCGTCAACACCACCTGTCCTCTTTGATGGCTTTCCGCATGCCCACTGGACTCGACCGAAGAGAAGCCACCCTACTTCATCGCTTATGGCTAGGAGTGGCATTTACAAAATCTTACTCCTTTGTCATAGGAATGGCCGACAACGCTCTCTGCGATGCCTGTCATTGCGAAGAGACGCTACACCACATCCTGTGTGACTGTCCATTGTATGAAATCCAGAGACAGTCACTGGCGTCTGCTTTTGCGCGCATCGACAACAGCCAAATGTCTGTGGACACTATTCTGTCAAGTGCTTGAGAGAAGACACTGCAACAGAAGGCGACGAAAGCTCTGTTGAAATTCCTACGCGACACCGACTTGAACAAGCGACTGTAACAGCAATGTCACACACCGCGAAAGACAAGACTGGACTATGACTGAGTGTGCGCGCATGTGCTGCCGAATGTGCTGTTTCTATCTTCCCTCTCTGCTCTCTTTCATCTCCCCCATCCCTCTCCCATGCGCAGGGTAGCAAACCGGCTGCCTATAGGCTGGTTAACCTCCTTGCCTTTCTTTTCCCTCTATTTTCCTATCTATCTATCTATCTATCTATCTATCTATCTATCTATCTATCTATCTATCTATCTATCTATCTATCTATCTATCTATCTATCTATCTATCTATCTATCTATCTATCTATCTATCTATCTATCTATCTATCTATCTATCTATCTATCTATCTAGCTATCTATCTATCTATCTATCTATCTATCTATCTATCTATCTATCTATCCACCTACAACATTCAGCTCTCCAGGTCATTTGGATAATGGTATCGATACGAAACTTGATATGACATAACATGACTATAGGAAGAACATATTTGACTACTCATAACACGAAAATAATCACATGTATGTAATGATTTACATTTCATTGTCCTGCAGATTTTGCGGTGGTTCAGTTCACATGCCGTGTTGCAAAACTGGTATGGTATCGCATGATTGCATGGAGAACGCAAGCGACAGACCCTAACATGAAAATCATGACATTCGGGTCATGTAGCAACATGTATGCATGCCATGCTCATGACGCGTTCGCGGGCGTGTCGCTAAGTTCACTTATACTTTTTACTTTTACATACCGAATTCGGGGGTGCACGTTAAAAAACCCCAGGTGGTCAAAAGTTCCGGAGTCCTCCACTACAGCGTCTCTCATAATCATATGGTGGTTTTGAGACGTTGAACCCCACAAATCAATCAATACCGAATTCGGTATTACGGTACGTGAATAGATGACGAAGGTATGTGATGTGCAAACATGATAAACATGAGTTGCGTGTCATGTAAGAACATGACTATATGCTACGCTCATGATGCGCTCGTGGCCATTTCGCTAGCTTCACATGTACTAAACTCGGTATCACGCGATGCGAATGGACGACATAGTTAAATAACACTTCCAAGCATGATAATCAGGACATGCGTGTCATGTAACAACATGACTACATGCCACACTAGTGATGCACTCGTGGCCGTTTCGCTAGCTTCACATATGCCAAATTTGGTATTACGTGACATCAATGGATGACAAAGGATGTATGTGACTGGTGCAAACATGATAATCACGAGGTGCGTGTCATGTCAGAACATGACTACATGCCATAGTCAAGGCACCAATACATTTCGACGTGACGCGTTGCGCGTTGTTGCGACGCCACCTCCGAAATCTTACCGCTGCCACCACTGTTGCGAAAGACGGCGACGCCAACACGGTCCCGAAGGCGCCACTGCTTCGAACTCCGCAAAGAAGGTCACCAGCCGTTTGGTAGCATAGGTTTCTCAGCTCGCGACTGCTTCTGCGCAGAGCTGATAGACGAGCGGACGAGACGACGGTGAGTTAAGGTTTATGTACAGCGTATATATAGAGGCGTTACAAATTCGGCACTGGGGCCGACAGAGAGTCGAAGAGCCGAGCTCTCCTCTCTAACACATAGGTCTGCTCTCAAACGGGTCCGCTCTGACACACATGTCAGCTTTCACCTAGGACCGCCGATCGCGACGCGCCGCAGGGCTTCTTTTATATGCACCGGGTCCAACCAAAATGTCCAATCAGAAGCGCCGCTGGTCGTCAGGGCAGACTCCTCCAATGGGGTCGCCGCTGGGCCGCGTCATTCTTTCTCAACGAATCCGGAGAGGCTGCGCTGCAGGTGGCTGCACCCAAGGACGAGCGACGTCGACAGGCATTGCGCAAGACCCCCAGACAGGAAGACGCCAGTTGTTTACTCGACGGGCTCGCTTGCACGTGCGCTGACTCACTGCACGTGGGCGCCAGAAAGGCGCCGCGCGTGTTTACGCCGTTGAGTCGTTCGCGTCAGGCGGACTGCGGCTGGCCTTGACACAGATTGCCTTTTCCAGAGGCACGGACGTTCGCTGTTGACTCGCAGGCATAACGGCACCCCCACCACCAGACAATGCGCCGAAAAGACGAGCTGCTTCCACGGGGCTCGTATGTCAGGCGCGCTCGTTCGCCAGGTCCCTCCAGGTTCGCCTCCAGGGCCATGGGGAGAATACAGCTTCACCAGACTCTGTTCGGGGAACACATCCCATTCTTGACGACGGATCCCAGCTTTACTGGCTTGTCGCCACAACTTGCCGACCAGCTTCGCTCGTCTCTGACAATCCTTGTTTCAGCACTTGTCGATGGTTCTGCAACTTGCTAAGAACGGTTCGACAACAGACAACACACGACACAAGCAAGTGCCCTCGGTCACCCGACAGAACACCAGACAAAGTATAGTACAACATACACCTAGCTAAGTGTCTATCGGAATTTCGTTCCCTCTACATCAAGAGGCACATGTGGGACAAAAGACCCTTAAAATGACAACTCAAATTTTTTTCACGTACAACAACGTAACGAATTAGAATACAACATAAAGTTGGCTCCTTGAGCTCACTCTGGACGAGAGCGCTCAGCTAAAGTCGTGATGAGGTCAAAATTTTGCCCCGAATCGCCAGCCAGAAACCGAAAGGTTGAGAAGGTACTAGCTAGAACGCACTGCTCAATGCACCTGCATTAGCGTATAGCTTTCCCTTTTTTTGTAGCGAACGTCAAAGTTACGCTGTGGAGCAACATGCTCCATCTCACTAACCGGCCACTTTTAGGCGACGATACCTATGCGGTACCAAGAGCTGGTCATACTTGCGACGTTGCACAAGGGAACAACGATACGGCTTGCTACGGATTGACTCTTCGCCCGTTAGCTCGATACCGTGTTCGATCACCGTCGTGTTTCCGGGACGGTCCGAAAACACGTCTCCAAACTCGGAAACAATCTTTTTCAGGTCCTCCTTCTGAACTTCACTTGACCTAGGCTCTAGGTTCAACTTCTCCAAGATTACCTCCGATACCCTCTCGATTACATCACTAGAACTCCAAATTTCTGCTCCCTCTTCCTCTGAAGAATTCAACAACAGATTTACGACCGCTTGATGTTGAACGTATGGTTTCATCAAGTTGTAAATTTTGTCCGGCCGCCTTCCTAATTTCACTTCATAATTTGTATCGCAAGGTTTCGATAATACTTTGGCGGGCCCTTCCCAATCAACCTCAAGCTTTTTCCTTTTGGACGGCTGCAGCAGCATTACCTGATTATCAATTTCAAAAGCGCGCTTCTTCCCCGATTTCTCGTAGTGCTCCTTCGACAGCACTTGTGCCGCGTTTTTGTGGCTTTCCACTAGCGCTTCAATCGAGAGGTCCTCACGCTGCTCTCGAATGAGCGTCTCTCGATCAACTCTCGGCAGCTCGCTCATACTTTCCGCTACAGGCGAGAGCGTTGCAACCCTCTCGCTCCGACTCAATGGCGCCATGTCGTCTCTCTCTACGCATACCGCGCCGGTCGCTTCGGTGACGGGCCGCTCGCGCGACTGCTCACATGACTACCGCGGAAAATTTCCTTTCTGGGGTTCCGTTGACCCGCCGACAAGGTCACTTGAGAGTTCACCGCATTGAACAAGGTCAAGCTTCCGCGAAAGCTTCCGCGCTTGCGATTCGCGTGAGGGCCATGCACGCTAAGTTGGGGAAGAACGATTTGCCCTGCTCTTTGAGAAGCTGCTCTGAGTTGTTGGAGAAAAGATAAGGAAAACGATCATTTAGCGCGGCAGACACAGCCGCTTCGGTGCGAAGCTTACCGAACGGGCCTTCAATGACAACCGTGGCGATTGGTAGGGAAACACTCTGCTCCTCGGCGACTTGCCTGATCCACGCGCATTCTCCTGTAAAGTCATCCGGAGACACCTATGAAGGATGGACAACGTCCATGGTTGCCGCTGAGTCTCTAATTGCTCGGCACGTTTTCTCATTCACCCTAATTTCTTGGAGATACGGCTCCAACAACCGCATGTTTTTTTCCGATTCTCGGATTGTTGCGAAGGCAAACTTTTCCTGACAGTTTCTCGCGATGTGCCCTTCCTTTTTGCAGTTGTAGCAGATTAGCGGCTTCCGTGATTCAAATGCCCGTGTGGTATCAGTGCGTAGTTGAGGAACCTCACTCAGATTTCTCCGCTTCTGTTTGCCCTTCCCCTACACTGCCCTTCGTAAGAGACAGGTCCTTCTTGAAATTACGGTGCGGAACGGGTTTCCGTTGATCAGGTTTTCTTGAAAAGCCCTCTTTTCTTTCATCCTTTTCAGCGCGCACTGCCCTGCTATGCAAATTTCGGCGAGTATAATACTCCTCAGCTAACTCAGCTGCCTTGTTTAACTGTACTTCCCCAAGCCTGTCCTGCACCCAAAGTTTGACATCCTCCTCGATGCAGCGGTAGAATTGCTCCAATGCAACGCATTCCACCACTTTATTGCGGTCGTCATAAACACCTTCGCCCTTGAGCCATTCAATTAAATCGGCTTTAAGACGAAACGCGAAGTCAACGTGTGACTCATTCCCCTTTTTAGCATACCGGAACCTTTGCCTGAAAGCCTCGGGTGACAACTTATAACGTCTCAAGAGCACTTCCTTAACCTCGTCATAGCTCTCAAACGCTTCCCTCGACAAGCAAGTTATCGCGTCGGACACTTCGCCGGGAAGAAGAGCTAACAGGTTCTGCGCCCAAAGAGACCACTCCAAAGCGTTTCGCTCGCAGACGTGTTGAAACTTGACGAAGTACTTCGCCATGTCCTCGCCTACTACGAACGGTGGCAATTGGTCCCGAATTCTAAAACCGCTGACCTGAATCGTCGGAGAAGCTACGCTAGGCGCCTGCGAACACTGTAGTATTGCCAATTCTAGTCGTTTCAACTCGAGGCGCTCCTGTCTCTCGGCCTCCTCGCGCTCGCGACGTTCGCGCCTTTCAGCTTCTTTAACGTTCGCGAGCTTCGCGCCTTTCAGCTTCTTCACGTTCGCGAGCTTCTAGCCTTTCAGCCTTCTCGCGGCGTGCTTTGATATCCACCCAGGCCTCATCGACTTCCTCAGTCGACACTCCCTCATGCTTCATGATTTCAAGGATCGCTTGCTTTCGTTTCGCACGGCCCAAAGTAATGCCGAGTTCCTCACAAATTTCGATGAGTTCCTTCACTTTAAGGTTCTCCATCGTTCACACTAGCCTCTTGCTGTTTGCCCCCTGTTAACAATTTACTTGCCGTACGCACTATAAGTCAACTAGCAAGACGCGCAAGCAATTTTTCACACTCCCGTGTTTACCCCCTCCGCATTAACTTTGGTTTCAAAGCGCTTCGACTTGGCTTGAAATGATCAAAGCTCACTTCAATGCTTCACACAGCCCTTCTCTAAACTACTACAACCTGAGCTAGAGTAGTCTGGTGAACTGAGGGGAAAACATCAGGCACTCACCGCATCGATGTCGCTGACGCCGGCCGATCCCGCAGCTGCCAACCACTGTTGCGATGCGGACCGATCCCGCCGATGCCACCACTGTTGCAACGCACGCCTCCGACGACGTTACGAAGGGCGCCTCGAAATCTCACCGCTGAAACCACTGTTTCGAAAGACGGCGACGCCAACACGCTCCCGAAGGCGCCACTGCTTCGAACTCCGCAGGGAAGGTCACCAGCCGTTTGGTAGCGTAGGTTTCTCAGCTCACGGCTGCTTTTGCGCAGAGCTGATAGACGAGCGGACGAGACGACGGTGAGTTAAACAAGGTTTATGTACAGCATATATATAGAGGCGTTACAAATTCGGCACTGGGGCCGACAGAGAGTCGAAGAGCCAAGCTCTCCTCTTCTAACACATAGGTCTGCTCTCAAACCGGGTCCGCTCTGACACACATGTCAGCTTTCACCTAGGACCGCCGATCGCGACGCGCCGCAGGGCTTCTTTTATACGGACCGGGTCCAATCAAAATGTCCAATCAGAAGCGCCGCTGGTCGTCAGGGCAGACTCCTTCAATGGGGTCGCCGCTGGGCCGCGTCATTCTTTCTCAACGAATCCGGAGAGGCTGCGCTGCAGGTGGCTGCACCCAAGGACGAGCGACGTCGACAGGCATTGCGCAAGACCCCCAGACAGGAAGACGCCAGTTGTTTACTCGACGGGTTCGCTTGCACGTGCGCTGACTCACTGCACGTGGGCGCCAGAAAGGCGCCGCGCGTGTTTACGCCGTTGAGTTGTTCGCGTCAGGCGGACTGCGGGCTGGCCTTGACACAGATTGCCTTTTCCAGAGGCACGGACGTCATAGAGAAAGAAGAAGACAAGAGAGGACACTCCGCGAAACCTGGCCTTAGGAAGTGCCTCACGATTACGTAATCAACTAGTGCTCTCATCAAACGTCAGAGGGCGCAAGCGCAAAAAACAGTTATAATCAATGCAACAGAATTGTTTTCACAAAAGAATAATTATACGCCCAAACTAGGTATGTTCTTTATACATAAAAACAATTTATTCAACACACCTTACGCGATTATTTTTCTTCAGCCGTACTGTCATAAACACTATCCACCCAGCGACAAGCCCATGCATGACTGACAGCGAGAAGCTTTCGTCGCTTTCGTCAACGTCGGCTGCGTCGGCGTTTTCAAGCGTGAGATAAAAGGTGAGGCATGTTTTCAAGCGAAGCTTGTTGAATGATATGTTGTTGGTCTTGTTCGGTCATTCTTTTCAGAAAACGGTTACACCTGTGCGAATAAGACACTATGCAACAAACATAGAAAGATGCACACACACACGTTGCGCTTCGTGTGTGCGAGTTTGTTTCTTACGTGGCGTCTCATTCACGCAGTTGTAACCTTTTTCTGTAGCTTGTAAGGACGGGGAGGTTCGCTAAAAAGAAAGTTTGCGGCTCTATGCGGCGGCTAGACGGGAACATTGTGCAACGTAGGCAGTATAGCAGAGGCGGCACGGCGTCAAGCCGAGCGACGCGTGCTGCGTCTGCCACGGACGCGAGCATCTGTACCTTTCATCAGTGAAAGCTGGCACTGTTGATAATTCCAAAAATCACAAATTACTTGTTTCCTTGTTGGTGCCTTCTCTTTTCTTCCACGTTCTACCAATTTATGCGTTTGAAAGAGTTGTTTAAGTTTCCCCATGCTACAAGCTTTGTAACTTGTACCAACTGCACATATATGCAGATTTTCTGAGCGTCGCTTCAAATAGTGACTGTGACATGACTGCAGAAGCTGCACTGCAAGGTGCGGATGAGCTTCAGTTTGTGTTGTTTTGAGCCGCTTACTGACACATTGCCGTAATTTCGTTTCTTCAGGACCTGCGGTAGAGGCTTCAAAAAGCGGCTCCCAGACATTGAGGTGCCCCGATGAACAGGGTGCGTTCAGTGTCGCGATTTCTTTTTTTTTACCCAAATTGACTGTTGACCAAACCTCTGCAGGTGGCAGCTCCCTTGTAGCTGGTGAAAGAATTTCTGCTGACTTCGTCTTGCCGGAGAAACCTCAACCAGTCGTTCAGCTGTCACAAAAGGAACTTGTGTGACCGGTAAGTTGTATGTTCACTTCAACACCAGAGTGGATTGATATAAAGACTTCCGCAGGCCGCTCGCAAGATTGTTCCGACAGCACTGTCCGAGGCACTGAACAAGCTTCACAAGACCCTCCAGAAGATGTCTTTGCCAACAGCTCCACGTCTGAGTGCCCTAGAGAAAATGGTGACTATGCTTTTATTGCAGCTGTTTTTAATGTGCTATTTTATGTTTAGGACATTCTGAGGAAACTATCCTCAAAAGGACACTACGTGTGCACTTACAAAATGTAAGGGTGGGCTATCAGTGATTTTCATTTTTTGTGCATTGTCAACATTGTGAATGGTTTGTTTTTAGGTAGTGAAATCGAAAACTTTGCACCACAGAAAGTTGTGCACCTTGGGTCTGAAAAAGCGAGGAAAGTGCTCGTATGGGATTAGTTGTTCTTCACTTTTACATCCATTTTTTTTGTTTATTGCAGTGCGTTCCTATGTGCCAGCGACAATGTCTTCATCAATGAAGTACAAGCAAACCATTAAACATCTGCAAGCCAAAGTAGCAGCACAGCGGAAAACTATCAAAAGACTGCGGAGACAGCCTCACCAAACTAACCACTCATTCGTTGCATACATTGTTTTGGTTACCCGCTATGAGGAGTAGGGACACTGTGTATTCGCTCGAAGTGATTTGCATAACCTTAAAAAGAATGTTGGGTATCCTGTCTGTATTTTTGTAGCAAATGCGGGCGAACTGTACAATTTACTGTGGGTAGCTTGGTCACAGTGTATGCTTTATCTCTCCAGCTCAGGTAATATATAGATAACAAAACCGCTTGTTGAAATGTCTTCGAGCGGGTAAGGAACACAGTATGAAGTGGGCACGGTTCACGTTATCACGCTTTTCGTATTTTAGCTTCTCATCAACCTCCTCATCTCGCCCATCAAAATTTTCAAAAGAACACCCAAACTTGTAGCGTTTGATGGGGCTGCGGACGCTGCCATTTTATTTTTATATAGCTTGTGAGTGATAATGTACGATGTAGAGCCTTTGTGAAAAATAATGAGCCAAAGTTGTTTCCTTCAGCTATTTATTAGCCCTGTAATACCGCTCTCGTAACACCAATTAAGGTCCACAATTCTGGATAAGTGATGACTACAATCTATTTTAGCTCGCAAGCGTCACAACAACACCCAGACGCAAATCACTTTTGATCTTAAGTTTTTGATTATAAGAAGAGCCACAAGACCTGCCAGTGTTGTAGCATAAAGTTTGTCTTTCACGTAGTGAGCAAGCTGCAAATCCCTACCTTTCTGAGGACAAGCAGGCATCAAGTCTGCTTTTTTTTTCATTTTGGGCTAGCTGTTCTTAAGCACAGCCAGCACACTGCAGCTTTGCCTTTCTGCTATATTGTGTCGTGTGGTTTCTGTGCACTCTTTTTTTCTATGCATTATTTTGGTTAACCCCAGGCGTGATTCGCGACTTCATTGCTGTGTATATGTCACTTCTTCCTTGTTCTTCAACATTGTGCGCTGTGTTTTTGCCATAGATCCTTACTTACCCACGGGCCCGGTGTGTCATACTTCACCAGCTTCTCGGCTTTTGCCAACTCTAGCGATGTGTGCGTTGTCTGTGTTCTCTCTGTATTTGTTACAATATTTGTTACAATTTATTTGTAAGGCGAGATGCATTTGTTGTCTACCTTTGTCATATTGTGCTGTTTATATTCTCAGACTCTACCTTGCCTTTGAATAAAACATTGCAGATACTCTGTCTCTTTGACTGATATATACATTGATCACTTGTTCCAAAAGAACAAGTGATCAACAAGTGAACAAAAGAACAAGAACAAGCGCGATGAATAAAATCATAGTGAATTATCACTACCTGCATCTCTCTTTATTATAACTTGATCGAAATAAAAAAAAAATAAAAATAAAAATTCAAAATTTGCGCCAGTGAAACCGAAACAGGAAGCGCACGCCACTTGCTCTCACCAACCACCAGGTGTGCTAGGGTCGATTGGGCCGCTGGGGTCTACGCGAGTGTCCACTCTTCACTTTTTTTTTATTTCTCTATGGGGTAACGATTTAGAGTACAGTGTACTCTACTATGGGAGAGCTCTGAGCCGTCCCGCTGTCCTCATGACCAATAGAAAGTGCTATACTAAGCACAAACACATCTACTACTACTACTACAACACATAATTCAACCTTGCGTGACTACTATACCTATTATAGCCTACACATGCGTTCCTGTTTACTATCTTCCTAGCGAAATGTTTTTTTGCTGTGAATTTTTGTTGCAGCTAACCTAAAAATGCGCCTTGTCGTGTGGCTCTTATGCGGCACATTACCTTTATTTGAAAAAGTTGTCATACATAAATTAACCCAGTCTGGTGCGAGCCATGGTTATTTCATTTCCCCTGGAATTTCCAAATAGCCCCGAGAACGAACACTGGCGTCGCTGAAGTCGCGGTGAAGTGACGTCACGGCACGTACTCGCCTGCTCCGCCGCCAACGCATGCCGGCGGTCGCTTCGTTCCGAGCCCGCCGTGCACCCGGTGGGGTTGCGCCGTGCTGATGCTGATGATGATGCTGATGGCCTCTGATGGATGGCGCTCACCCACAGAGGGGGATGGGAGCGCCGTGCTTCCAACCGGGCTGCAGAAATTGGTGGTCTTCTTCCTCTTCTAACCACTACCACCACCACCAGCAGCGATACGGTGGTGATTTCTTCTCAATTTCGAGTAGTAGATTACTGAAGGTGCAAAGTAAAGGTATTTATTGCTGTTGGAAGTTAACTAAGCTGCACAAAGTATGTATCCACTTTGAAAATGAAGGTGCAGGACAGCGAGACAATAGTTGTCTTCACTATGCACGTACTCGACGAAATCAATGCTAAGAAAATATTCGTGCGTAATGGGTCTGACTTCAACACAACTTGGCGTAGGCTACGCAATTTTAAACATTTGTGTCGAAGTATTACAAATGAAATTAGGGCGTTTTCAGTTTACTCGCAGTATTGCTGTTCACCGTGCAAGTTATGTCTGCCTCTGCAAATAATGTAGCTCATAAGACAGAATTCTTCTTCGGGATGCAGGAGACTTTCGATCAACCTGTATATTTTACACAATCATTTATAATAGTGAGAAAAAAAGTAACGCTGCAAACTGCATAATGGTTCCCGGAATCCTGAGAAGTCGGTAAGCTCAAATCTCATGTACAGATTTTTTCTCAGCAGCCGTCAGGGTTACGCAGTCGCATGTCCTTATTCACATGAACAGCTGACTCGATCTACCACCACGTCACAAACGGTAATGTTCACTTCACGTAAGGTCACTACTGATGGCAATTGTCCGCAAAACAAACACCAGAAGGTCAAAATGAACCGTTTCAATGGCGCACACCGCTTCGTGGTCCACGTGATAATGAAACACCCTTTGCCTCAGTGAAGCGACGATTGGTCTCGCACGTCATGCTTATATACAGATTGATGCTGCTCAGGGGTAATCGACCCTGGAAAAAAATTATTCGTCAGTTGGCTGTCTAAACTGGCACTCACAAGTGTGACAGCACAGCTGCTTGAATGTTGCGCGTGGACACTATCTGAAATGAGTATCAGTTCATGCAACTAACCTAAACTTGTTTTTCTAGTGAAACGGAGTGCCGAAGTCATCTCCCCAAACATGAAGCTAAATGACGTGATGAAATATGAGCAGCTACACACAAGAAAATCTAACGAAACAGCTGCGGCGGTATTCTCAGGCGAGCGCATTTGGGATATTTCACGACACTCAATACTACCTTAAGCATGTGCCCATAGAAAAAAAAAACACTTCAAGCAACATTACCATCTTTTTAAAGGAATCAACCGTGAACAACGCAACCTGAAATGCAAGTATACGCTGACGTATACGTTACAGAAGAGCGACATGATTGCCACGCATGCTGCAGAGTGATTGGGGTCACCTAACCATTTTTAACCTGCTTCACATGCATTTTTTTGCTGTTCACTCCCGTCGGAGTGCGGCTACCGTGACCGAGAATCGAACGCATCTTCGAAGTAAGCCACGCGACACCATAACAAACCTTATCCAAGCATGTACGCTGGAGCGCAGGCACCGTTGGCGATTCTACCGAAAAAAAAGTCTAGTTTTCCTTTGTTTTACCAGGAACATCATCGATGCTGCATCCGTCATTTACTTTAAGCGTGAGACAAGCAAAAAGTGAACGCCGGCAGCGCAACGGCGTTCGAAGCGAGCGCTTGGTATGTATACGTGCGCCAGCAAGATTGGAGGAGTCCGTGCCATTACGTCATGCAAGCGTCCGACCAGGTGGACGACGCATGGGGATATTTTACTAGAACAGAAGACAGCAGAAAAGGGTGGTGGTATTGGGGCATTTATTCATAAAAGTACAGACTGGCAAAGGGTCAAGCAGGAGTGCAGGGAACATTTACGGCTAAAGGGAAAGTGGCAGGACAGATGACGGTCCTGAATTTTGCATACTTGTGGACAGGGGCAAAAGCCACAGAGGAAAACCAAGAAATGGAGCAGTGCATAGAAAATAACATTGACGAACTAGGAGAAGAGTGCGAGGTAATTATATTAAGAGATATGAATGCGGACATAGAAAATCTGGATGGACATACTGACCCAACAGGCAGAATGCTAATTGATATGTGAAATGCATGATTTAGTCATTTGCAACAGTACCAAGAAATGTGAATGGCAGATAACATGGAAGGTGGGAGGGCTTCAGTCAGCGATTGATTAAGCAATGATATCACATAAGATGTATGATCGGCTAAGGGTGATGAACATAGATGAATATTGGTCCGGAAGCTTGGATAGTGATCACAAACGTATCAAGCTGAGTTTTGGAAAAGAAATCAAATTGGAATGGTGGCATTACGAGCAACCACACGGTAATATTTATTCAGAAAGGCAATTAGAAATAGGAACTAAAGAGGTTTAGAATAGATACTAAAACAAAGTGGACGTACACAAATTTAACTCGAATGCTTGAGTTACAGCTTGCTAAGGTACGAGTCCGATCAACCGGGAAAAGCAGACACAAACCCAAGAGCTGGTGAGATGAGGAAGTTAAGAGAGCCACAGTAAGACGTCAGGAAGCCTCCAGGGAACACAGGTATGCTAAACAGAGAGGTGAACCGAAAGATCATGTCAAAACAAAATGGTATAACTCTTTTGAGCTGCAGAAGGGAATCGTCTGATCTGATCAGAGAAAAGATGAGAAGAAAGGGGACCCGATGGATGGCGGAAGTAAACAAAAAGGATAGAAAGGCAGCTGCAAAGTTTTGGAACCATTTCAATTCTCTGAGTGATAATAGAAGCATGGGACAGATGTTTATAGCTGCAGTTCAAGGGATCGGACTAGAAGGGGATAAGGCAATGGAATATATAAAAACAATAATGACAGAAAAGTTTAAACACCAAGAAAGCATTGGATGCACGATACCAGATGAGGATGGCCCAATTAGCGCAGTGGCTTCACTGGAACAACGAGAGTGGGAAAGGTAAGAGAAAAGGGTTCCTAATAGCACAGCAACAAGCCCTCACGGCATCCCAATTACGCTAATCAAGAAACTAGGATGAAACTCTAAGCAAACATTAAGAGAGGCAGCGAGCAAAGCAGTAATGGAGTGGCCATATCCCCCAATGGGTGCAAACTAAGCAGAATGAGCACGATCTATAAAGGAAAGGGGGACCAGGATGCTGTAAACAACTACCGTCCTATAACAGTGACTTTGGTGGCGAAATAGTTCTGTGATCGAGGTCAGCGATCACGGATCAAATTCCCACATGCGGTGCAACATTCTTATGACATATGAATGAAATAAGAAACAATGTCACTGTGTGTTTGGTTGAGGTTTTACAAATTCAATGCCGTGAAACCCCCACTGAGCAATTTTGCAATATTAAACGCGATAATCGAATTACTTAATTTTTTTCGCAGTTACTTCGCTGTATTTTATGCCGACAACGCGTTTACATACTTCGCTGATTTTGACTTGATACACAAACTTGGAGAGTGCATTGTCACTAAATTGAGATGGAGCCGTAAAGGTAAGCTAACAATAACATGACAAACAAGAACATACACTGTTTTCCATCAAGACGTTTGGGATCCCCGTTAAAACGCGGTACCTTGAATGAGTCTGCGTACTCACAGATGCAAAGCATGCGTGCAACTTGGGCAATGCTAAAACATGCTTGGAGTTCATGCGTACAAACCGGAGATTATACTTTTTTTTTCACATACTGAACGCTGACATTAACGCACCCGCAGATCATCGCGTCAAATTTATTTCTACGTTCATTAAAGCGCCGAATCCTGGGGTTACGCCGCCAACCGGTCACTGCAACTGGGCCTATAGCTGTTACTCACAGTGAGCGTCGATGCTTTCTTAAACAAGATACATTTTTATTGACACATCACTCATCACACACAATTGTGTCTGTTTCACCGTCTGTAAATGTGAGCTTATATCATGACCGAATTTCAACGCGCCCTATGCTCCAGAATAAACGTGGTTCTATTTCCAAAAACGATACCGGTATTTTTCGCACAGACCGCCACGTGGATCTACTTCTCCTAGCTAAGCAGCCAGCCAGCATTACAGAATATTTCTCACGCAGTTCAGCACACACTTATATGTTCTTTGACTCGATCGCATCACAACTCGCCTTGCAGCAGTAAAATGGCAGTAAATGTTCAACAGGGGAAAAAATAAAACTTTCGCCAAGCACCTTGCTACGCTGAGCCAGCAGCGGTGGTGTTTTGCTAACTACCTCCATTGCACGTGCGCCGGTTACGTCATACAGCGATGTAGAGGCCGCGGTGTAAAAAACCCCGGCTGGGACAGGTCTATTCCGGAAAGTGGTAAAATATTTGAACAACACAACAGCGATACTGCATCATGTTTTGGTAAAACCTTGGCGTTACCCAAGTGGAAGCCATTCGTAGGGCTCAGCAGACTTTCGGTGACGATGCAGTGAGCGATTCTCGGATAAAGGAGTTGCACAACCACTTCAGCGATGGGCGTACATCGGTGACAGCGAACCGCGATCAGGCAGACCCTCAAAAAGCCGAAGTGAGTTTATGTCATTGCGCAAGCGCGGACTAACAACGTATACATTTGTCTTCTCACAGTTCGAGAACTTGCGAACGAGGTACACCGAGAGCAAGCGTTGGATCACTATACTTCCAAACTTTACGATTCTGTGAGGCGCGAGCGATATGATCTGTGAACAGAAAAAAAAAAACTTCGCCGGTCAATGCCTCCTGGTAACGCGTTGCCACTTCCTCGACGTCTTATGCACCAAGCACAGCATTCCTGCGATTCGTCAGGCGCCGTACTGCCCGATATTGCTTCGCGTGACTTTTGACTGCTTGCCAGGGTGAAAATTTTGAGCAAAGAAAACTAATTCGACTCAAGAGAACACATTATGCAGAATATTCCAGGTTGGCTGATGACTTTTCAAAATACGTGCTCGAAAAACAGTTTTAACAATGACGGAAGTGATGGGAGAGGTGTGTGCACTGCAGAGGAAACTGCTTTGAAGGAAATTTGGATTTTGTACCCGCTAATCAAGAAATAAATTTCTTCTGACCAAGCGTTCGATACTTTTTTAATATATCTCAAGCAGGTAGGCATTATCATAGAAAAAAAAAGACAGATCCCACGTACAGTGGGAACCAATGTTATGCGAAGCGCGAATGAGAAATATTGATATATCGCTCTAAAAATCAGCACAACGCTACGAGGTGGAGGTAATTGATGCCGTACATGATTTCCATATCATGATTATCATGCTTGGATGTGCCGTTTACCTTTATCTACTCACGTCCCGTGATACCAAATTTAGTACATGTGGAGCTAGCGAAACGGCCGCGAGCACGCTACGAGAGTGGTATGTTCCCGTGTTCTTACATGACGCGTGTCAGGATTATCATGTTTGGACCAGTCATATATTTCACCATCCACTGACTTCACGTGACACCAAATTTGGTATATGTGAAGCTAGCAAAACGGCCGCGATTGCATCATGAAGGGCCCAATATACTCCAATGTATCGTTGACGCGTGCGCACGCTGGGCGCAGCGACGCTCAAGCAAAAGGCGAGCTCTTTTTAGTCAGACGCCCGGCGCGACCAGCGTCCGTCGGCGCGGCCTGACGGCAACCGGCGCGAAATGCGACATGCTGTATTTCGCGCCGATGCGTTACTCAGAACACACTGGGTCTCCTTTTTGTGACCGAGCGACGCCGGACGCACTGAAACGCGCATGCGTCAAATCAACGCAGCGCGGCGCGCGCCTGCGAGTATATGGCAGGACCAGCGCCTGGCGTGGCAACGCCGGCGTGACGCGACGAAATGAACGCCGGCGATCACGCGCACCGCGTCACGTCGAAATGTACTGGCGTTTTGACTGTGGCATGTAGTCATGTTCTCCCATGACACGCATCTCATGATTACCATGTTTGCACCAGTCACATACCTTGGTCGTCCATTGGCGCTACGTAATACCAAATTAGGCACTGAAGCTTGTCAAACGACCGCGAGCGCATCATGAGTGTGGCATGTAGCGACGTTGTTACATGACACGCATGTCATGATTATCATGTTTGGATGTGTCATTTACCTATGTCGTCCGTTCACGTGACGTAACACCGAGTTTGGTACATGTGAAGCTATAGCGAAACGGCCGCCAGCGCATCATCAGCGTGGCATATAGTCATGTTGTTACATGACAAGCATATCATGATTATCATGTTTGCACCAGTCACATGCCTTCGTCCTCCATTCCCGTACTGTAATACCAAGTTTGGTATATGCCACGCTAGCGAAACGGCCGCGAGCCTATCATGAGCGTGGCATGTAGTCATGTTACACGCCTCGCATGTCATGATTTCCATGTTAGGGTCGGTCGCTTGCGTTCGCCATGCAATCATGCCATACCATACCAGTTTTGCAACATTCCATGTGAACGAAACCACCGCATGGTACCGGGTACTTGAAACGGCCGTCCCCATCTGCAGCGCCCACCAATGTTGCTGCTCAAGGTTCAGCGTTCATACTTGTGAAATTGTCAATTGAAAAGCCATTATGGCGCATGTCTAGAGTACCATAACAACGCGTATATATTCTGCATGTGCGTCTTTTACTAAAAACTCCCAAGCATTTCCCCGAGGGTGAACATGGTTTAGTGCAAATACACGGGGTGATGCTATGAGGGGTATTTATTAATTTGCACTATTATACTTATTAATCACACTATGGTGCCTTTATGGTGTAATGGTTCCTGGAAATCGCAATTTGATCACACGGGGGAGTTTACGTTAACTCACTGGCGAATGCCAACGGATTTTAACTTTACTCCCTCTCAAGACCCGCTCTCGACGGGAGACTGAGAGAGAAGGCGGGCGCGCGAGAAAGAGGGGTGCGCGCGCAGCTGCAGCGAGCGAGGAGTGCGGAGGAGCGAGCGAAGGGGGAGGGGGTATAGGGCGCGTTACTGGCACCGATATCAGCGTCGCGTCCGTGGCTTATTCGGTAGAGCGTCGCGCTGCGGCCCGCCAAGCCCTCTTTCTTTTAAAGGTATAGAGAAGATTGCGGACGCCGCCGACGGCGGTGGATGGTTTGGGGTCGCTTATAAAGTGTATTCACACTTAAAAAGGCATACATGAGGAATTTCAGGGACCGTAGCGCTCATCACGCTACGCTGACCATGCAACGCTTGCACGAAAAGGCGCAGAGTTTCCAATGCTTTGCTAAGACGGTGGGCACCTACCCATCGTCTTGCGTTCTACACCTTATCACCCTCTGAGACAGGCTCTCACACCCGTCTCTGAGACACGCGCTTCATTTTCCTAGAAAACTGCCACATGACGCTCATGTCTCACGTGTGAACGTGACTTGATGCGCTCGTTCGCCTCCGCTGCACGCTCTAGGCACTCTAACGCAGCGCCTTCCACAATACCATTAACTGATTTTCTGGAGCAGAACATCAAATAAATGTTTTGTTCACTCTATCCACACGCAATGACTATAGCCTTTCAACGACATTTGCAGATTAACATGCAGATACGGGGCATTTTTTTCTTGTTCGACGCGAAATACTTGAAGAATTTTGTGGAGACTACAGACACAAACGTTACTTTCATGGCGTCGCATCGCGGCTGGAAGCAGTAAAATTTGTTCTTTGCGAAATGTGTGACTTGTTAATCATAATATCCAGCAGTGTTGTCATTGGCAAGTTTTTCACTTACCCGCATTTGTGCGAAAAGTCCGAGATAAATTCTGTCTCTTCAAAAAAATACCAAAACGGGTGCGACTCTCGGAGAAATTTTTTAATGATTCTGAAGAGTATACGTGTGCATAATATATATATATATATATATATATATATATATATATATATATATATATATATATATATATATATATATATATATATATATATATATATATATATGATCTGGAGTGCTGATGTCGATGTTGACCATCGACATCAGCACTCCAGATGGAAGGTGTCCGAAGCTCACTCTCAATTATGATTTATGAAGACAGTTGAAAAGAAACACAAGATAATATCCATATGAAGGCATTTCGGTTTCACCACGGGGAGCCCTGCGAACAATGCAGCTCCCAAACATTTTTTTTCTTTTATGCTTCTATCATTGCTGGCTTTTACCTTGATGACTTTCATGTTCCTTCGCAACAAGATTCAAGATTGGTTTCCATCAAACTCTCGGTTGACTCATCATTGCTTTAAAGTTAGCTTATCAATCTCTCCCAATTAATTATTGATCATAAATTGATTGGCTTAATTACGCAGTAGTCAGCAACATTCATTTTTTCATGTCGTTATAGAGGGCATCAGCGTATTTTAAAATTCTAGCCTGATTTAGCTAAGGCACCATGTTTTGAAACTTCTTGAATCATAGCACTGTTGACATCAGCAATACAGAGCCCGGCGTAAATAAATTTCTGTAGGAGTGAACAAGAAATAGCCTGCTCAGGCATGACTCGGGTAAATATGGTTGCTTTCCAAAGGCACTGACAGTCCACCCCGTTGGTAAAGCGGTGCCGGTCATGAAAATAGCGCGAAAAAAGTGCCACCTCGGCGACCGCCGGTTGTGCAGTCAAGACACGAAAGTTGACTAGATTTGTAACCCCAACGGCGAGTATAAGTCAACAGAGAAAAGTATTGAAATCTTACTTTTGATTCTTAAATTAGGCCTCGCCCAAACGGGCAAGGCCTCCCTAAAATTGGCCTATAGGCTCATTAGAGTGTCCTCCCCCACGGCAATCTTTAGTAAAAAGCGAAAGATTGACTCGATTGAGAGAGGACCTGAGCGATGTATAACGCACGGCTCACACTCCGTGGTCTTGAAAAATAGCCAGAGAACTTGGCCAAGTTGCTGCTGAATTTTATTGTACGTTTCAGCCTTTTATTCTTAAAATATGTGTTGTCGTAAAAACTTTCCTGCAGCACTCACTATAGTAACGTATAACTTTTGATTAACAGAAGTCAAATATAGGCACGTTCCTTTCAGTTTAGGCTCTCATGCTGGCGAAAAATGTATGCAGCCGTGTACACTTCCATCAAGGTTTGTGAGTTCCGGAGTAGCGGCACGTGAGCACGCATCTTTATCATACTTGGCGCGCTTCGTATTTCGTTTTAAATGCCAACATTTCTTTGTGAACTTCGGCGACTTTGAGCGTATCTATCTATCTATCTATCTATCTATCTATCTATCTATCTATCTATCTATCTATCTATCTATCTATCTATCTATCTATCTATCTATCTATCCGCCTACGACATTTAGCTCTCCTGGCCGTTTCGATAATGGTATCGATACCAAACTTGGTATGGCATAACATGACTGTAGGAAGAACATATTTTACTAGTCATAACACGAAAATAATCACATGTATGTAATGATTTACATTTCATCCTCCTGCAGCTTTTGCGGTGGTTAAGTTCACAAGCCGTGTTGCAAAACTGGCATGGTATCACATGATTGCATGGAGAACGCAAGCGACAGACTCTAACATGAAAATCATGACATTCGTGTCATGTAGCAACATGTATGCATGCCATGCTCATGACGCGTTCGCGGGCGTTTCGCTAAGTTCACTTATACTTTTTACTTTTACATACCGAATTCGATATTACGGTACGTGAATAGATGAATGTATGTGATGTGCAAACATGATAAACATGAGTTGGGTGTCATGTAAGAACATGACTACATGCTACGCTCATGATGTGGCCGTTTCGCTAGTTTCACATGTACCAAACTCGGTATTAAGCGACGCGAACGGACGACATAGGTAAATGACGCATACAAATATGAACATGACTACATGCTACGCTCATGATGTGGCCGTTTCGCTAGTTTCACATGTACCAAACTCGGTATTAAGCGTCGCGAACGGACGACATAGGTAAATGACGCATACAAATATGGTAATCATGACATGCGTGTCATGTAACAACTTGACTACATGCCACACTAATGATGCACTCGCGGGCGTTTCGCTAGCTTCACATATGCCAAATTTGGTATTACGTGACATCAATGGATGACGAAGGATGTACGTGACTGGTGCAAACATGATCACGAGGTGCGCGTCATGTCAGAACATGACTACATGCCAAAGTCAAGGCACCAATACATTTCGACGTGACGCCCCGCCGCGGTGGTCTAGTGGCTAAGGCACTCGGCTGCTGACCCGCAGGGCGTGGGTTCGAATCCCGGCTGCGGCGGCTGCATTTCCGATGGAGGCGGAAATGTTGTAGGCCCGTGTACTCAGATTTGGGTGCACGTTAAAGAACCCCAGGTGGTCTAAATTTCCGGAGCCCTCCACTACGGCGTCTCTCATAATCATATAGTGGTTTTGGGACGTTAAACCCCACATATCAATCATTTCGACGTGACGCGTTGCGCGTGCTCGCCAGCATTCATTTCGTGGCGTGACGCTGGCGTTGCAACGCCAGGCTGCAGTCCTGCCATATACTCGCAGGCGCGCGCCGCGCTGCGTTGCTTTGACGCATGCGCGTTTCAGCGCGTCCGGCATCCCTCTGTCACGAAAAGAAGGAGACGCATTGTTGTCTAAGTAACGCATCGGCGCGAAATGCAGCATCTCGCATTTCGTGTCGGTTGCCGTTGGGCCGCGCCGACGGACGCTGGATGCGCCTGGCGTCAGCCAATATAGTGCTTGCATTTTGCTAACGTAACGTTGCTGTGCCCAGCGTGCGCGCGCGTCAACGTGACATTGGAGTATATTTTACCCTTCATGATGCGCTCGCGGCCGTTCGGCTAGCTCCACTTATAACAAATTTGGTGTTACGTGACGTCAATGGTTTACGAAATATATGACAAGTGCAAACGTAATAATCCTGACACACGTCTCATGTAAGAACAATGCAACATACCACACTCATAGCGTGCTCGCGGCCGTTTCGCTAGCTCCCCATATACTAAATTTGGTATCGCGTGACGTGAATAGGTGACGAAGGTAAGGGACACATCCAAACACGATAATTATGACATGGAAATCAAGTACGGCATCGTTTACCTCCAACGTTGTGCCTATATTAAAGTCAGATATCAACATTTCTTTTTTTATTGATATGATATATAAGGAGATATAGGCGCACAAATATGGCGCCGGCTACTCTTCAGCCCTTGAGTGAAACTTGGACACGTATCTTGTAAAACATAAAAAGCAGTGCACGAATTATAGAACACTCGGCACAGATATGCAAAGGCACTCTTATACGCACATATCACAACAAAATGATATGAAAGTGTTCAAAAATCAACAAATAAAGTTTCTGATAATGTCCCTCGGTAATATTCGGTCCAACCAGCACAAAACAGCAGAACACACGTCTGGTCCTTATGAAGATATATTCGCTCGTGTGTACATAATAGTCGACACGTCATTCACTTCACTACACGCACATGATTGCTGTCACATGATACTGCACATAATAAATACATGTGTTATACAAATGAAAGTTTGTTATTTCTTAGTACTTGTCAGCAATTCCGCTGTCTTGTAAATTAATGCTTTTAAAGCGTGCGACTGTAAAATTCCAGTTGTCCACGGGCCTAGAAGTTTTCTCTTTCGTGCTTCACATATCATCGATTCCTACTGTACGTTGGGTCTGCTAATTTTAAATGCGAAGCATTTCTTAGCGAGATTCGGAGACTTTGAGCGTATCTATCTATCTATGTATCTATCTAGGCCCTTACGACTTTTAGCTCTCCTGGCCGTTTCGATAATGCTATCGATACCCTACTTGGTATGGCCTAACATGACTGTAGTATTGAGAACATATTTGACTAGTCATAACATAAAAATCAAGAGTTGTATGTCATGAATGTTATGATTTACTTTTCATTTTCCTGAAGCTCTTGTGGTGGTTTCGTTCACGTGGCATGTTGCAAAACTGGTATGATATGACATGATTGCATGGCGAACACAAGCGACAGACCCCGAAACCAAAATCATAACAAGCGTGTCATGTAACAATTTGGCTATATGCCACGCTTATGATGTGCTCGTGGCCGTTTCGCTAGCGTCATAAATACCAAATTTGGTTTACAATACGTGAATGGACGACGAAGGCATGTGATTGGTGCAAACATGATAAACTTGAGATGCCGTGTCATCTAACAGCATGACTATATGCTGCACTCATGATGCGCTCGTGGCCGCTTCGCTAGCTTCACGTGTACTAAACTCGGTATCACGCGATGCGAACGGACGACATAGGTAAATGACACTTCCAAGCATGATAATCAGGACATGCGTGTCATGTAACAACATGACTACATGCCACACTAATGATGCACTCGCGGCCGTTTCGCTAGCTTCACATATGCCAAATTTGGTATTCCGTGACATAAATGGATGACGAAGGATGTATGTGACTGGTGCAAACATGATAATCACGAGGTTCGTGCCATGTCAGAACATGACTACATGCCACAGTCAAGGCACCAATACATTTCAACGTGACGTGTTGCGCGTGCTTGCCAGCGTTCATTTCGTTGCGTCACGCCGACGTTGACACGCCAGGCGCCGGTCCTGCCATATACTCGCAGGCGCGCGTGGCGATGCGTTGCTTTGACGCACGATCGTTTCAGCGCGTCCAGCGTCTCTCCGTCACGAAAAGTGGGAGACGCAGTGCTGTCTGGGTAACGCATGGACACGAAATGCAGCATGTCGCATTTCGCACCGGTTTCCGTAGGGCCGCGCCTGCGGACGCTGCTCCTGCTGGTCGCGCCTGGCGTCAGACTATAAAGTGCTTGCATTTTGCTAACGTAGCGTCGCTGTACTCAGCACGCGCGCGCGTCAACGCTACATTGGAGTACATTAGGCCCTTCATGATGCGCTCGCGGCTGTTTCGCTAGCTCCACATATACCAAATTTCTTGTTACGTGACGTCTATGCATGGCGAATAATATGACTGGTGCAAGCATGATAATCCTGACACGGGTGTCATGTAAGAACATGGCAACATATCACCCTCATAGCGTGTTCGCGGGCGTTTCGCTAGCTCCACATATACCAAATTTCTTGTGTCGTGACGTCAATGGATAGCGAAATATATGACTGGTGCAAGCATGATAACCCTGACAGGGGCGTCATGTAAGAACATGACAACATATCACACTCATAGCGTGTTCGCGGGCGTTTCGCTAGCTCCACATATACCAAATTTCTTGTTACGTGACGTCTATGCATGGCGAAATATATGACTGGTGCAAGCATGATAATCCTGACACGGGTGTCATGTAAGAACATGGCAACATATCACCCTCATAGCGTGTTCGCGGGCGTTTCGCTAGCTCCACATATACCAAATTTCTTGTTACGTGACGTCTATGCATGGCGAAATCTATGACTGGTGCAAGCATGATAATCCTGACACGGGTGTCATGTAAGAACATGACAACATATCACACTCATAGCGTGTTCGCGGGCGTTTCGCTAGCTCCACATATACCAAATTTCTTGTTACGTGACGTCAATAGATGGCGAAATATATGACTGGTGCAAGCATGATAATCCTGACACGGGTGTCATGTAAGAACATGGCAACATATCACCCTCATAGCGTGTTCGCGGGCGTTTCGCTAGCTCCACATATACCAAATTTCTTGTTACGTGACGTCTATGCATGGCGAAATATATGACTGGTGCAAGCATGATAATCCTGACACGGGTGTCATGCAAGAACATGACAACATATCACACTCATAGCGTGTTCGCGGGCGTTTCGCTAGCTCCACATATACCAAATTTCTTGTTACGTGACGTCAATGGATGGCGAAATATATGACTGGTGCAAGCATGATAATCCTGACACGGTTGTCATGTAACAACATGACAACATATCACACTCATAGCGTGTTCGTGGGCGTTTCGCTAGCTCCACATATACCAAATTTCTTGTTACGTGACGTCAATGGATGGCGAAATATATGACTGGTGCAAGCATGATAATCCTGACACGGTTGTCATGTAAGAACATGATAACATATCACACTGATAGCGTGTTCGTGGGCGTTTCGCTAGCTCCACATATACCAAATTTCTTGTTACGTGACGTCAATGGATGGCGAAATATATGACTGGTGCAAGCATGATATTCCTGACACGGGTGTCATGTAAGAACATGACAACATATCACACTCATAGCGTGTTCGCGGGCGTTTCGCTAGCTCTACATATACCAAATTTCTTGTTACGTGACGTCAATGGATGGTGAAATATATGACTGGTGCAAGCATGATAATCCTGACACGGGTGTCATGTAAGATGATAACATATAACACTCATAGCGTGTTCGTGGGCGTTTCGCTAGCTCCACATATACCAAATTTCTTGTTACGTGACGTCAATGGATGGCGAAATATATGACTGGTGCAAGCATGATAATCCTGACACGGGTGTCATGTAAGAACATGATAACATATCACACTCATAGCGTGTTCGCGGGCGTTTCGCTAGCTCCACATATACCAAATTTCTTGTTACGTGACGTCAATGGATGGCGAAATATATGACTGGTGCAAGCATGATAATCTTGACACGGGTGTCATGTAAGAACATGATAACATATCACACTCATAGCGTGTTCGCGGGCGTTTCGCTAGCTCCACATATACCAAATTTCTTGTTACGTGACGTCAATGGATGGCAAAATATATGACTGGTGCAAGCATGATAATCCTAACACGGGTGTCATGTAAGAACATGACAACATATCACACTCATAGCGTGTTCGCGGGCGTTTCGCTAGCTCCACATATACCAAATTTCTTGTTACGTGACGTCAATGGATGGCGAAATATATGACTGGTGCAAGCATGATAATCCTGACACGGGTGTCATGTAAGAACATGACAACATATCACACTCATAGCGTATTCGCGGGCGTTTCGCTAGCTTTACATATACCAAATTTCTTGTTACGTGACGTCAATGGATGGCGAAATATATGACTGGTGCAAGCATGATAATCCTGACACGGGTGTCACGTAAGAAGATGATAACATATCACACTCATAGCGTGTTCGCGGGCGTTTCGCTAGCTTTACATATACCAAATTGCTTGTTACGTGACGTCAATGGATGGCGAAATATATGACTGGTGCAAGCATGATATTCCTGACACGGGTGTCATGTAAGAACATGACAACATATCACACTCATAGCGTATTCGCGGGCGTTTCGCTAGCTTTACATATACCAAATTTCTTGTTACGTGACGTCAATGGATGGCGAAATATATGACTGGTGCAAGCATGATAATCCTGACACGGGTGTCATGTAAGAACATGACAACATATCACACTCATAGCGTGTTCGTGGGCGTTCCGCTAGCTCCACATATACCAAATTTCTTGTTACGTGACGTCAGTGGATGGTGAATTATATGACTGGTGCAAGCATGATAATCCTGACACGAGTGTCATGCAAGAACATAACAACATATCACACTCATAGCGTGTTCGCGGGCGTTTCGCTAGCTCCACATATACCAAATTTCTTGTTACGTGACGTCAATGGATGGCGAAATATATGACTGGTGCAAGCCTGATAATCCTGACACGGGTGTCATGTAAGAAGATGATAACATATCACACTCATAGCGTGTTCGTGGGCGTTTCGCTAGCTCCACATATACCAAATTTCTTGTTACGTGACGTCAATGGATGGCGAAATATATGACTGGTGCAAGCATGATAATCCTGACACGGGTGTCACGTAAGATGATAACATATCACACTCATAGCGTGTTCGCGGGCGTTTCGCTAGCTTTACATATACCAAATTGCTTGTTACGTGACGTCAATGAATGGCGAAATATATGACTGGTGCAAGCATGATAATCCTGACACGGGTGTCATGTAAGAACATGACAACATATCACACTCATAGCGTGTTCGCGGGCGTTTCGCTAGCTCTACATATACCAAATTTCTTGTTACGTGACGTCAATGGATGGCGAAATACATGACTGGTGCAAGCATGATAATCCTGACACGGGTGTCATGTAAGAAGATGATAACATATCACACTCATAGCGTGTTCATGGGCGTTTCGCTAGCTCCACATATACCAAATTTCTTGTTATGTGACGTCAATGGATGGCGAAATATATGACTGGTGCAAGCATGATAATCCTGACACGGGTGTCATGTAAGAACATGACAACATATCACACTCATAGCGTGCTCGCGGGCGTTTCGCTAGCTCTACATATACTAAATTTGGTATCATGTGACGTGAATAGATAACAAAGGTAAACGACACATCCAAACGTAATAATCATGACACGGAAGTCAGGTACGGCATCATTTAACTCAGCCTCGTAACGTTGTGCTAATTTTAAAGTGACATATCATCCTTTCTCATTCGTGTTTCACATATCATCGATTCCCATCGTACGTGCTTTCTGCCAAATTTTTTGTTGTGTGTGCGTGCTACATTATCCTGAACTTAGTGTGGATTGCTAAGTTCTTAATGTGTAGCACCTTAAACAGAACACTATCAATTAGCATATCATTAAGCTGTATTGCATTGAACCGACTGTGCCCTTAGTTTGACAGGCTCCATAAAGCGAACCTTACACTTTGCTACTAACACGTGGGTACATATACCAAAATATGTTGTTCGTCAATAGCTCCATATATTTAGGCACACAATATGTAACTTTAGCGGTTTTTGCCTGAATGCTCTCTATACCATTGGTCAACCATGCTGTTGAACCATCTCGCCTTCTTCTCCTTACAGCGTTTCCACTCTCCTATTCCACTACGAACAAATGCATTGGCATACACAGAATATTTGCGAAGGAAGAACTCTTTAAGCTTGAACCACAAGTACGCGTTACAATGCGTCAGCGTGTCTACACGAAGCTGCGCGCCCTCCGTCTGTCTCTCTCTCTCTCCATAGGGAGAGGGCATGGCGCAAGCCCACACGACGTGCGCTGACACGTTGTGACGTGTACGTGTGATTAGGGCTGTGTACAACTCAAGCTCCGATCCGCACTGCACCCAAATAAAGGTGCAGCCAACTGGTATGCGGGACTTGCAGTGTTTACACGCCCTCCGCGTCCCCGTGGCGCAGCGAAGAAAGTTCTGTGTGTGTGGCACAGTTCGAAAGACAAGCGAAATTTGCTGTGCCTGGGGCCACAGACTTGTAGCTCTGAAAACGGTACCCAGTGTCAGGAAGCTACCTCTACTTTCTACAGTTCTTTCCAGTTTTAGCAAGTACCAGCAAACGTATTCATCTCTTTTAGCGTTATCTACATAACCAGGGTTGTGACCGTGTGACTCGAATCAATCAGTCACACCCTGTTAGGCGGTTTGTTCGAACCCTGGTGAGATCGTCAGTGTCCGGTAGGAACGTTCCGAGCGCATCCTCCCGATTCTCAGGGGGCTCGAATCCAGTTACCGGTGGGACGACAGCAAACGACATCGGCCGTTCGGAGGCCGCGTGAAGGTGCTGTCAGGAGCTGCTCCAGACTCTTCAACACTGGGATGTACAGGACGGTCGCCTTCCATCCGGGCTGATCGACCGGAAGCTGGGAGTCACGCGGCGAAGAACATTCGTCACGGACGAGGTAGGAGTCCCATTGCGAGCCTTTTCTTTTAATGGCATGTGCTGTCCATGTTCGTCATACACCCACATCCTCATGTGTTAATAGGATACATACCATGTTAAGGATGCAACCATGTGAGCGCCCTCGCGTGTTCAGAGAAATAAGGAATGTTCCTTGAGGCAGATATATTGATAGTATATATGCTCAGATTCGCGTATTTCTGCGTCGTATGAAATTCTGAAATAATAACGTTATGGCGCGTTCTGGAGCAATTCGCTGCAATCCTTCGATAGTTTACACGCGCGCACACACATACGAACGCACGCGGGCACTTTCTTACGACCTGCGCTTAGTGTCTAGTTCCCACCTTTCACCACCACTAGTTCATGGCACTGCGGCCCAACGCTCGCTAAACCTTGCTAAAACCAAGGAGGTTACGCCCAGAGAGTTTAACGTGACAACCCTTTCTGGTCAGATAATGCTCAAAGTGCGTCCTTCTGGTACTAGTCAATAAAGGGCGAAGCTCCTTAGCCATGGGTTGTGAGTCCGCGATGTATGTATGTATGTATGTATGTATGTATGTATGTATGTATGTATGTATGTATGTATGTATGTATGTATGTATGTATGTATGTATGTATGTATGTATGTATGTATGTATGTAGTAGTAGGCAGCCACCTTTTCACGGCCGGACTATAGAGGAGCGGCACGGAGGAATGCATATTTTATTGGAGATGAAGTCGCCGATACTCGTCTCTGTGCGTTATTTTATCAGAAACAACTATTCATTTATTTATGATTAACGTGCGCGGGCTTCCTCCTCAATTCAACTGAGTGCGCGTATGCAGCTTCTCGAGTCCGGCCGTGGAGGTGACTACTTACGACTACTACGTATTGCTACTACTACTACATACATCGCAGACGCACGACCTACGGTTTTAGAAGCTTCGCCCTTAAAATCAGTTATTTGCGGTGTTGTGCGCACCCTTCCAACGGACGTACACGATGCAGCGTGCTTACGTGTGTTTCGCGATGGCGAGTAATCCCCATGCTCATTACATGGGAGAGCAGTAAGCCGTCCCGACTGAAAAATGTGTTTAGAAAAATTGTTTAATGGTTTAGCGCACGTAGTACTCTACTATTGAGAGCATTAAGCCATCCCAATATGTAAAGAACAACTGTTCGGCGATTTTAGAGTAGGATGTACTCTTTTATATGAAAGAGCAGCATAGAGAAACATACTTACATAAAGAGCAGACACTCTCGTAGGGCCCTGTGGCCCAGCTACTGCGATGCTTTTAGCGTCACGAGTGACCGGTCAGACCCGATAATGTCTTCAGTGCAAATAAAATGAGAAAATATTTTTTTCCGACGCTGAGATTTGAACCCGTACCCTCACAGTTAGAAAGTGAGTGTCTTTATCACTAGGCTACACACCCATGCTTCCAGAAAGGGAACACATGTACCGCACATCTAAACCACATGAATGTGCACCTCTCGGGCAATAAAAATGCAGAAAAACAACTCTCTCTTGTCATACTTTACTGACATTTATGATAATGAATTAAACGTCTTCGGCGGGATACAATGTAGAGCGGAGTAGAAGCGAGCATAGGCATGCCATCTAGTGGTTGGTCAGACTCTTTCTTGCTGGGCCGCAAAAAAGCTCGAGTGGCCACTCTTTATATAGAGCTGTAAGCTGTCCCCAGCACAACGCTGAGCTTGTAGAAAAAGTGGGTAACGATGTAGAATTCTTGGTCTCAAATATGGGAGAGCTTGAAGCCGCACCGCGGGCCTCACACTTGATAAAGCTGCGTTTGAAAAAAAAAAGTGGTCAACGATTGTGAGTACTTCGTACTCTACTAAGGAAGGACCTGTGAGCCTCACACTTGACGAGCCTATATGTGTAGCAAAAGAAGTTACCAAATTAGAGTTCTTAATAATCTACAATGGGAGAGCGTGAAGCCGTCCTGTTCGGCTCACAGCGTGTGCAAAGCACAACCTAGCACTGTGTTTAAAAAGAAATGTTAAACAATTCTGAGTACGTCGTACTCAACTATGGGAGAGCACTGAGCCGTCCCGCCATACTGTGTTTAGAAAAAGTTTATTTTCTCATGGGACGCTACAAAGCTAAGGGACAGGCGTCTGTATGACAGGCACAATAACAAACAAAAGACAAAGCACAACATACATTACACATTTAAACAAGTGTCCAAGTCCGTAGGATGTCCATCGTTCATAGTACTAATAACTATACATACACTACATAAATGCACTAATCACAATATGGACAATGTACATGATGATATATGTGCAGAATTTACAAGACTTGGTGAAGATGTTACAAAATATACTAATGAACAATCCGAAGCTCCACGGCAAGCGAAGCGCTTCATTGAACTTTGCGTGGCTGCTATACCTATTATAGCCTACCAATACGTTCCCGTTTACTATCTTGCTAGCGAAAAGTTTTTTGCTGTGAATTTTTGTTGCAGCTAACTTAAAAACGCGCATTGTCATCGCGTTATCGTGTGGCACTATACCTTTATTTGAAAAAGTTGTCATACATAAATTCACCTCATCTGGTGCAAGCCATCTTTATTTTATTTCTCTATGAATTTTCGAATAGCCCCGAGAACGAACACTGGCGTCGCTGCAGTCGCGGTGAATTGACGTCGCGGCACGTACTCGCCTGCTCCGCCGCCAACGCATGCCGACGATCGCTTCGTTCCGAGCCCGCCGTGCGCCCGCTGGCACTGCGCCGTGCTGATGCTGATGATGACGCTGATGACCTCTGATGGATGGCGCTCATCCACAGAGGGGGATGGGAGCGCGTGCTCCGAACCGGGCTGCAGAAATTAATGGTCTTCTTCCTCTTCTAACCACTACCACCACCACCAGCAACGATACGGTGGTGATTTCTTCTCAATTTCGAGTAGTAGATTACTAAAGGTGTTGAAAGTTAACTAAGCTGCACAAAGTATGTATCCACTTTGAAAATGAAGGGGCAGGACAGCGAGACATTAGTTGTCTTCACCATGCACGTGCTCGACGAAATCAATGCTAAGAAAATATTCGTGGGTAATGGGTCTGGCTTCAACACAACTTGGCGTAGGCTACGCAATTTTAAACAATTGTGTCGAAGTATTACAAATGAAATTAGGGCGTTTTCAGTTTACTCGCAGTATTGCTATTCACGGTGCAAGTTATGTCTGTCTCTGCATATAATGTAGCTCATGAGACAGAATTCTGCTTCGATATGCAGGAGACTTTCGATCAATCTGTATTTCATACACAATCATTTATAATAGTGAGAAAAAAAGTTACGCTGTAAACTGCATAATGGTTCCCGCAATCCTGAGAAGTCGTAAAGCTCAAATCTCATGTACAGATTTCTTCTCAGCAGCCGTCAGGGTTACGCAGTCGCATGTCCTGATTCACATGAACAGCTGACTCGATCTACCACCACGTCACAAACGGTAATGTTCACTTCACGTAAGAGCACTATACTGATGGCAGCTGTTCGCAAAACAAACGCCAGAAGGTCAAAATGAACCGTTTCAATGGCGCACACCGCTTCGTGGTCCACGTGATAATGAAACACCCTTTGCCTCAGTGAAGCAACGATTGGTCTCGCACGTCATGCTCAAATACAGATTGATGCTGCTCATGGGTAATCGACCCTGGAAAAAAATTATTCGTCAGTTGGCTGTCTAAACTGGCACTCACAAGTGTGACAGCACAGCTCATTGGATGTTGCGCGTGGACATTATCTGAAATGAGTATCAGTTTATGCAACTAACCTAAACTTGTTTTTCTAGTGAAACGGAGTGCCGAAGTCATCTCCCAAAACATGAAGCTAAATGACGTGATGAAATATGAGCAGCTACACACAAGAAAATCTAACGCAACAGCTGCGGCGGTATTCTCAGGCGAGCGCATTTGGGATATTTCACGACACTCAATACTATCTTAAGCATGTGCCCATAGAAAAAAAAACACTTCAAGCAACATTAACATCTTTTTAAAGGAATCAACCGTGAACAACGCAACCTGAAATGCAAGTATACGCTGTCGTATACGTTACAGAAGAGCGACATGATTGCCACGCATGCTGCAGAGTGATTGGGGTCACCTAACATTTTTTAACCTGCTTCACATGCATTTTTTTTTTGCTGTTCACTCCCGTCTGAGTGCGGCTACCGTGACCGAGAATCGAACGCATCTTCGAAGTAAGCATCGCGACACCATAACAAACCTTATCCAAGCATGTACGCTGGAGCGCAGGCACTGTTGGCGATTCTAACGAAAAAAAAAAGTCTAGTTTTCCTTTGTTTTACCAGGAACATCATCGATGCTGCATCCGTCATTTGTTTTAGGCGTGAGACAAACAAAAAGTGAACGCCGGCAGCGCAACGGCATTCGAAGCGAGCGCCTGGTATGTATACGCGCGCCAGCAAGATTCGAAGAGTTCATGCCGTGATGTCATGCAAGACCCCACCAAGCGGCGCCACTCCAACTTCTCGGGGATGTGCACGATACCGGAGGTACCGGTGCGTGACGGTAACCTGCAAAAAGTAGTTGTAGACGCAAACAAGGAGATATGGCAGGTGGGTCTGGAGAAAGGCATTAAGTTATAGTGGTGCATAGGTGGGGTGGTTGTCAACATGACAGAATTCACTTCGATAGAAGGCTAGGTTATGAGAGGGGCTGACGACTTGGAGGACGGGCAGTAGATATTTTTTTTGGGGGGGGGAACGGGAGGGGGGGCACGCAGGCTTTTCGGGGTCCTGCAGGATAGCTAGTGAAAACAACCAGGTGGACTCTTTGACAGGTGGTATAGACAGATACGATTCCAAAGTGGCACCAATATTTAAGACACGTAGAGTCTGGGGAAGAAATTGACGTAGGCACGAGGGCCAAGCCAATTCAGACGTAGGATATATTAAAATGCAGTGCGGCAGGAATAGGCTGAAGTGGGAAGAGATTGAAGAACAGCTAAGTGAGGAGAAGCTGATGGTATATGGGTTTGTAGAAACCCATCTTACGGACATGGAAGAACCACCTAGCAAACCAGACTATGCATGTGAATATTTTATTAGAACAGATGACATCAGACATCAGGGGTGGGAGTATTGGAGCATTTATTCATAAAAGTAAATACTGGCAAAGGTCCAAGCAGGAGTGCAGGGAACATTTATGGCTAAAGGGAAAGTGGCAGGACAGATGACGTTCCTGGATTTTGCATACTTGTGGACAGGGGCAAAAGCCAGTGAGGAAAACCGAGAAATGGTGCAGTGCATAGCAAATGACAATGACGAACTAGGAGAAGAGTGCGAGGTAATTATATTAGGAGATATGAATGCGAACATAGCAGATCTGGATGGACATACTGACCCAACAGGCAGAATGCTAATTGATATGTGAAATGCATGATTTAGTCATTTGCAACAGTACCAAGAAATGTGAATGGCAGATAACATGGAAGGTGGGAGGGCTTCAGTCAGCGATTGATTAAGCAATGATATCACATAAGATGTATGATCGGCTAAGGGTGATGAACATAGATGAATATTGGTCCGGAAGCTTGGATAGTGATCACAAACGTATCAAGCTGAGTTTTGGAAAAGAAATCAAATTGGAATGGTGGCATTACGAGCAACCACACGGTAATATTTATTCAGAAAGGCAATTAGAAATAGGAACTAAAGAGGTTTAGAATAGATACTAAAACAAAGTGGGCGTACGCAAATTTAACTCGATTGCTTGAGTTATAGCTTGTTAAGGTACGAGTCCAATCAACCGGGAAAAGCAGACACAAACCCAAGAGCTGGTGAGATGAGGAAGTTAAGAGAGCCACAGTAAGACGTCAGGAAGCCTCCAGGGAACACAGGTATGCTAAACAGAGGGGTGAACCGAAATGTGACGTCAAAACGAAATGGTATAACTTTTTTGAGCTGCAGAAGGGAAGCGTCTGATCTGATCAGTGAAAAGATGAGAAGAAAGGTGACCCGATGGATGGCGGAAGTAAACAAAAAGGATAGAAAGGCAGCTGCAACGTTTTAGAACCATTTCAATTCTCTGAGTGATAAGAGAAGCATAGGACAGAGGTTTATAGCTGCAGTTCAAGGGATCGGACTAAAAGGGGATAAGGCAATGGAATATATAAAAACAATAATGACAGAAAAGTTTAAACACCAAGAAAGCACTGTATGCACGATACCGGATGAGGATGGCCCAATTAGCGCAGTGGCTTCACTGGGACAACGAGAGTGGGAAAGGTAAGAAAAAAGGGCTCGTAATAGCACAGCAACAGGCCCTCACGGCATCCTAATTACGCTAATCAAGAAACTAGGATGAAACTCTAAGCAAACATTAAGAGAGGCAGCGAGCAAAGCAGTAATGGAGTGGCCATATCCCCCAATGGGTGGAAACTAAGCAGAATGAGCATGATCTATATAAAGGGGGGACCAGGTAGCTGTAAACAACTACCGTCCTATAACAGTGACATTGGTGGCGAAATAGTTCTGTGATCGAGGTCAGTGATCACGGATCAAATTCCCACATGCGGTGCAACATTCTTATGACATATGAATGAAATAGGAAACAATGTTACCGTGTGTCTGGTTGAGGTTAACAAATTCAATGCCGTGAATCGCCCACTGAGCAATTTTGCAATATTAAACGTGATAATCGAATTACTTAATCTTTTTTCGCAGTTACTTCGCTGTATTTTATGCCGACAACGTGTTTTCAACGCGTTTCAAGTCAAAATCAACTTCGCTGATTTTGACTTGATACACAAACTTGGAGAGTGCATTGTCACTTAATTGAGATGGAGCCGTAAAGGTAAGCTAACAATAACATGACAAACAAGAACATACACCGTTTTCCGTTAAGACGTTTGGGATCTCCGTTGGAACGCGGTACCTTGAATGAGTCTGCGTACTCACTGATGCAAAGCATGCGTGGAACTTGGGCAATGGTAAAACATGCTTGGAGTTCATGCGTACAAGCCGGAGATTGTACTTTTTTTTTCACAAACTGAACGCTGACATTAACGCACCCGCAGATCATCGCGTCAAATTCGTTTTTACGTTCATTAAAGTGCCGAATCCTGGGGTTACGCCGCCAACCGGTCACTGCAACTGGCCCTATAGCTGTTACTCACAGTGAGCGCCGATGCTTTCTTAAACAAGATACGTTTTTATTGACACATCACTCACTACACACAATTGTGTCTGTTTCACCGTCTGTAAATGTGAGCTTATATCATGACCGAATTTCAACGCACCCTATGCTCCAAAAAAAAACGATACCGGTATTCTTCGCACAGACCGCCACGTTGATCTACTTCTCCTAGCTAAGCAGCCAGCCAGCATTACAGAATATTTCTCACGCAGTTCAACACACATACGTTCTTTGACTCGATCGCATCAACCCGCCTTGCAGCAGTAAAATGGCAGTAAATGTTCAACAGGGGAAAAAATAAAACTTTCGCCAAGTACCGCGCTACGCTGAGCCAGCAGCGGTGGTGTTTTGCCAACTACCTCTACTGCACGTGCGCCGGTCACGTCATACAGCGATGTAGAGGCCGCGGTGTAACAAACCCCGGCTGGGACAGTTCTATTCCGGTAAGTGGTAAAACATTTGAACAACATAACAGCGATACTGCATCCTGTTTTGGTAAAACCTCGGCGTTACCCAAGCGGAAGCCATTCGTAGGGCTCAGCAGGATTTCGGTGACGATGCAGTGAGCAATTCTCGGATAAAGGAGTTGCACAACCACTTCAGCGATGGGCGTACATCGGGGACAGCGAACCGCGATCAGGCAGACCCTCAACAAGCCGAAGTGAGTTTATGTCATTGCGCAAGCGCGGACTAACGACGTATACTTTTGTCTTCTCACAGTTCGAGAATTTGCGAACGACGTATACACCGAGAGTAAGCGTTGGATTACTATACTTCCAAATTTTACGATTCTGTGAAACGCGAGCGATAAGATCTGTGAAGAGAAAAAAAAAATTCGCAGGTCAATGCCTCCTAGTAACGCGGTGCCCCTACCTCAACGTCTTATGCACCAAGCACAGCTCATTCCTGCGATTCGTCAGGCGCCGTACTGCCCGATATTGCTTCGCGTGACTTTTGACTGCTTGCCAAGGTGAAAATTTTGAGCAAAGAAAACTAACTCGACTCAAGAGAATACGCTATGCAGAATATTCCAGGTTGGCTGATGACTCTTCAAAATATGTGCCCGAGAAATATATAAATAGTTTTAACAATGGCGGAAGTGATGGGAGAGGTGTGTGCACTGCAGAGGAAACTGCTTTGAAGGAAATTTGGATTTTGTACTCAAGTGAATGAAATTCGCATAAATAGCAGGAAAAACATATTGTCAGTTGATGTGACAAACAAAACCATTCTTGACAAACTGAAGGCCGTCACGCAGCTCGGAAGTATTTCAGTTCGCGCGTTTCTCGCTCACGGGAAAGGAACAACGACTGGCGTGATAAATGACGTTGACGCTGACATCACAGACGCTGACCTGCAGAATCTTGTGACGTCGACAGTCAAAATCGTGACCATACGCCGCTTCGGGCAGTCTCGCTGCATCAAACTAGTATTTGATTCTGAGACTCTGCCCCCTAGCGTGAAGGTTGGATGCGTGAGACATCCCGTGCGCCCTTACGTGCCACGGCCTTTGCAGTGTCACAAGTGCTGCAAGTTGGGACACGTCAGCGCAGTGTGCAAAAGTGAGACAACTTGCCAGCGGTGCGGCGGGTCTCATAAGGTGGAAAACTGCGATACTGCTGTTCCATTGAAATGCCCAAACTGCTCTGGTGCACATGAAGCAACGTCGAAGGTGTGCCCAAAGATCAAAGAAGAAATTCGCGTCCTGCGGAAGATGGTCAGAGACAACTCGACACACAGAGAGGCAGTCACGTCCATCCGCCGACACAGACGTCGTCCAAAACGTAGGCACCACCGAAAGCATAGTGGACATAGGAGTGATGCATCACCATCAGCAACAGATGAACATACGCGTACGCATTATCAGGCTGCTACACCCATGTTGTATGCACCACGTCCCAGGGATGCAGAAAGTGGACCAACGCCCGCGTTGCACGCCGATGCTTCCGATACTGAGTGGCCTTCGCTACCGACCGGAGCAATAAAAAAGACCACACCATGGGTTGCAACTTCAAAGAGGGCAGAAAATGATAGGCAAGACACTGAGAAGAGCCAAACTATGCTGAAGCATCTATTAAAATCTATTCGTGCGATTCTCAACGAGCTACACACACCAGGAGCGAAAACAGCAGTGCAGATCCTCAACGTGCTGGAACCGCTACTGCTGACCCTTCCATAAACAATATGGCGAATTTCTTCGATGAACGTGTGCGCACCTCTGCCATAATGCAGTGGAACGCACGGGGTTTGCGAAGCCGATTGTCTGACTTTCGACAACGAATGTTTAAATACAAATTTCCGTTGGTTGTAATATGTGAGCCGAATATGATGTCGTCGTTTCGTATTTCCGGATACGTCACTTTGTGGTCACGTGATGATCGAAATGCGAGCAAAGTAATTATATGCGTACGTCAAGATTTAACGTACGTGAGACATGCCGTGGCTCCTCATGCTTCTAACGACTATATTTGCCTATCTATAAAGCACAAGCGACGTTCAATATCAATCATTGGTGGATACATTCCTCCTAGAAGCCACGTGGACTGTCCCCATCTCTTGTCTGTTCTCCAAGCTTGCCCTGGACCACATGTATTAGTTGGGGATTTTAATGCACATCATCCCATGTGGGGTTCTGCCTCAATGAACATCCGCGGCAGGGACATTGCCGATTTTGTGCTCAATCAAGGCCTTATGTCCATTAACGATGGCTCACCTACTTACCTCCGTGGCGCATCGTACAGCAGCTGTCTAGACGTATGTTTTGTGAGCAGAAGTCTCTTGCCTACCACCTGTTGGTTTGTAGACGTTGAAACACATGGAAGTGACCATCTCCCTACATATATACAGCTAAAAGGTTTCCATCGTTCGTCTCCCCGGCCTGCGAAAAGCGTAGACTGGCCAGGATTCCAAGCTTCTGTAAATGCTCAGTGCGGGAACATTCAATCTATATCTGAAATAGAAAGCCTAATTGCATCAGCCTTATCAACGCATACGAAACTTGTGAATGTGTCGCTACCAAGATCACAACTTGACGCACAATATGAATACCTTCGTGCAATTCGTCGCCGGGCAGAGAGAAAATACAGGAGGACGAAATCACCAGCTGACCTATCTAGAGCACGCCAAGCACAGCGACATGTATTGCGACACCTCGATAAGCTCGATAGGCAACGGTGGAGGGTATTTTGTAGCTCTCTTGATCCCAGAAAACCCCTGTCTCGAATATGGCAAACTATCCGAAGCCTTCAGACGCCCACTCAACAGTTGTTCCCTTTCAGATCTTTGGCTCTAAAGCAAGGTCGACCTGAAGTAGAGGTTGCAGAAGATTACTGCCACTTACTCGTAGGTATGTCCTCCTCATCGATATCACCTTCGTATTTAGCCTCACCGCCATCCAGCGACGATCGCCTCGACTTGCCATTCACAATGCACGAACTCGATGCTGCGATTTCTACGTCCCGACGGTCGTCCGCACCAGGGTCTGACGGAATTACTTATTCGGCTCTGTATCACCTCAGCCAGGAGGCAAGGCAGGCTCTCTTGTCGTTCTACAACTCTACGTGGGAAACAGCGACAGTACCAGAGAGTTGGAAGTGCAGCCGCATAGTGGCCTTACTGAAACCAGGCAAGTGTTCACACGAGTTGTCTTCTTATAGACCCATTGCCCTAGCCAGTTGCATCGGTAAGGTGATGGAACGCATGGTGCTGGCAAGATTGGAATGGCTGCTGGAGAATAATGTCGGCTTACCACATTTTATAAATGGCTTCCGTAGAGGTAGATCATCTATAGATGGTGTTGTAGATCTAGTTTCTTCTGTTGAAAAGGAAAGACAACGTCGGAGATTGGTAGGGGCCATTTTCTTAGATATAAAGGGCGCGTACGATAGCGTCTACCATGAGGCCATTCTTGACGCACTTGAAGACATCGGCGTAGGTGGCCGACTACACGCATGGATAGGGAGCTATCTCAGAGGACGTACCATTTTTATGTCGACATCCGACGGTGACACGGCCAGGCACCTCGTAAGCCGCGGAGTTCCGCAAGGCGCCGTCCTGAGCCCCATGCTTTTTAACATAACACTCATTGGCCTTGAAGCTGAGCTTCCCGACGTTGTCAGAATCAGTGCGTATGCGGACGACATATGCATATGGGCATCTGGAGCAACGCGACCACAATTGCGAGCAAGGCTACAACAAGGCACATCAATAACATCTAAGTACTTACGTCGTCAGGGCCTGGAACTTTCAATAGCAAAATGTGCTGCATTGGCATTTACGAAGAAATCAATGTCGCGGTACCCAATTTTCGCTCACGGAGCAGTGATTCCCGTGGTTAAGCACCACCGCTATTTAGGGGTCGTCATTGATCACAACCTGTCCTGGTCAAAGCATGTGACTGTGCTGAGAAACAAACTAATCAGTTTTGTGTATGTTGTTCGTGTTATAGCAGGACTGAGATGGGGCCTTTCGGAGAAAAGTCTTCTGCAGTTATACAAGGCATTGTTTGTGGGCTATATAAGGTACAGCTCACCTGTGCTTTCCAGCATGCGGGCAACGTGCCTTCGTACTTTAGAGAGCCTTCAGGCACGAGCACTGAGAATATGCCTTGGCCTTCCACGGTGCACATCTACTTCTGGCACTATAGAGGAGTCACGCACCTACCCTATACAGGTTTACACGTCCTGTGAGCCTCTTCGAGTGCACCTTCGTCTGCTGACCCGACATGCACAGCACCCGCTATCTTCGCTACAAGTGGACCAACCAGGCTGTACCTATTCGCGATGCCTCGATACGCATAGGCACATGATCCCGTCAGGCTTTGCACCTGCCGTAATCCCTGCAGTGCCTCCATGGACATTGACTAAACCGCTGGTGTGCCTTCACATACGTGGAATTTTGTATAAGTCGCATGTTTCTTATATTGCCCTCAAACAACTCACCTTGGCACATTTAGATGACCGATACAGCGACTCTGTGCACATTTACACCGATGGATCCGTAACTTCATCCGCCTCAGCTGCAGCCTTCGTGATCCCTCAACTCGGTATTTCCCGACAGTACAAATTAGATCACAGGTCATCTTCGACAGCTGCAGAACTTGTTGCTATACAAGAAGCCATAAAATTTGTGAACGACCAAGCACCGCGTAAATGGACGATTCTGTCTGATTCGAAATCAGCGCTTCAAGCTATCCATTCTTGCTTAAGAAGAGGCCAATTTTACGAGTTAACGTTAGGAATCGTCCAAGCATTTGACCTAACACACAGGGGCGGTCACTTGATTACACTACAATGGATTCCTGGACACTGCGGCCTGGTTGGCAACGAAAACAGCCGATAGCGAAGCAAGAGCGGCAATATACAACGCTCCTATGTACGTCAAAGTACCCTACTCGCGAGGTGACGTCAACACATTGTTGAGATCACTCATGCGCGAATGCGCTGCCAATTACTGGTTGCTATCAGATCACCGGAACAAGCGCCTGCGGGAAACAGACCCCAGTATGACTTTTCGTCTTCCAGATAAAATCAGCCGAAGACATGCTAATATACTACACCGGATTCGCCTGGGCGTCGCCTTCACTCGTCACTACACCCACCTAATCGGCCGTGCGGACAGCCCAAATTGTGAACGCTGCCAAGTGCGCGAAACGATAGCTCACATATTTTGTGACTGTGCATTATACGTGGCACAAAGAGAAATGCTAACTGCAACGTTGGCAAGCATTGGACGAACACCATTAAGTGAAAGCCAGATATTATCAGCAATGAGCGACCAAACAGTGTCAAAAACTGCTACAAAGGCTGTTCTAGACTTTATAAAAAGCACTGGACTAGAAACTAGACTGTAGGGTACTATACAAAGTGGCTACTGTACATACGCACCACCTCTTCTTGTCCCCATCATCACCCTTCATCCCTCTTTCTTTCCCCTTTCCCTTATCCCCTGTGTAGAGTAGCAGGCTAGAGCGAACTAGCTCAGGCCGACCTCTCTGCCTTCTAATAAATTCTCACTCACTCACTCACTTTTTGTACCCGCAAATCAAGAAATAAATTTCTTCTGACCAAGCGTTCGATACTTTTTTAATACACCTCAAACAGGTAGGCAATATCATAGAAAAAAAAGTCAGATCCCACGTACAGTGGGAACCAATGTTATGCGAAGCGCGAATGAGAAATATTGATATGTCGCTTTAAAATCAGCACAACGCTACGAGGTGGAGGTAATTGATGCCGTACATGATTTCCATGTCATGATTATAATGCTTAAATGTGCCGTTTACCTTTATCTATTCACGTCCCGTGATACCAAATTTAGTATATGTGGAGCTAGCGAAACGGCCGTGAGCACGCTACAAGAGTGGTATGTTCTCGCGTTCTTATACATGACACGCGCGTCAGGATTATCATGTTTGCACCAGTCATATATATTGTCATCCATTGACTTCACGTGACACGAAATTTTGTATATGTGAAGCTAGCAAAACGGCCGCGATTGCATCATGAAGGGCCCAATATACTCCGATGTATCGTTGACGCGTGCGCACGCTGGGCGCAGCGACGCTCTAGCAAAAGGCGAGCTCTCTTTAAGGCCAAACCTCATAAGCGCGAAAATGCACGCGACAGCGACGAGCTATGCGACGTAGATCGTCTTCGCGCGATCAGTCGCTAGAGCAGGCAAACCTCATTCACGCGACGGCTTCGGCGAGCGAAATCCACTGTTGCTGGCATGAGGCCGTGTACTCGCACCAAGAAAACCGCGTAGCGAGCGGTATGCAATTTAAAAATAAGATATATTGTTGTGTAATGAAACGGAAAGTGTCTATTATTGCCTTGCAGCACTTTTTTATATGCACATGCGTAATAAACATTGCGTTATTTCTTGTTGCGCATACGTGACTCGGGCAGGGTCACGTGCACCTATGTAGCCTTTGTGTTTTCCGGTTTTTCGCTATTGGCTGCTTGAGCCCAGCACTTCCGGGCGATGAGCGACCGTTTCCAAATCTGGAGAACCGAGCGATCGCGCGAAAACGAGCACGCGACACGTCGCGCGAACGCCATGTTTCGTCGCTCATAGCGTCGCTCGTCGCTGTCGCGTGCATTTTCGCGCTTATGTGGTTTGGCCCTTAGTCTGACGCCCGGCGCGACCAGCGTCCGTCGGCGCGGCCCGACGGCAACCGGCGCGGAATGCGACATGCTGTATTTCGCGCCGATGGCATAGAGAAAGTCCTTTTTTTATTTCTCTATGCCGATACGTTACCCAGACAACACTGGGTCTCCTTTTCGTGACCGAGGGACGCCGGACGCGCTGAAACGCGCATGCGTCAAATCAACGCAGCGCGGCGCTCGCCTGCGAGTATGTGGCAGGACCGGCGCCTGGCGTGTCAACGTCGGCGTGACGCGACGAAATGAACGCCGGCGAGCACGCGCACCGTGTCACGTCGAGATGTATTGGTGCCTTAACTGTGGCATGTAGTCATGTTCTCCCATGACACGCATCTCATTATGGCCATGTTTGCACCAGTCACATACCTTGGTCGTCCATTGGCGCTACGTAATACCAAATTGATGATTGATTGATATGTGGGGTTTAACGTCCCAAAACCACTCTATGATTATGAGAGACGCCGTAGTGGAGGGCTCCGGAAATTTAGACCACCTGGCGTTCTTTAACGTGCACCCAAATCTGAGCACACGGGCCTACAACATTTCCGCCTCCATCGGAAATGCAGCCGCTGCAGCCGGGATTCGAACCCGCGCCCTGCGGGTCAGCAGCCGAGTGCCTTAGCCACTAGACCACCGCGGCGGGGCAATATACCAAATTGGCACTGAAGCTAGTGAAACGAACGCGAGCGCATCATAAGTGTGCCATGTAGCGACGCTGTTACATGACACGCATGCCCGCAACACAGTGATCTGTGTTTTGGAGGACCAAATAAATGTTTATCCAATCCAATCCAATCTCGTGATTGCCTTGTTTGGATGTGTCATTTACCTATGTCGTCCGTTCGCGTCACGTAACACCGAGTTTGGTACATGTCAAGCTATAGCGAAACGGCCGGCAGCGCATCATGAGCGTGGCATATAGTCATGTTACTTGACACGCATCTCACGTTTATCATGTTTGCACCAGTCACTTGCCTTCGTCGTCCATCCACGTACTGTAATACCAAGTTTGGTATATGTCACGCTAGCGAAACGGCCGCGAGCGTATCATGAGCGTGGCATGTAGTCATTTCGTTACAGGCCACGGATGTCATGATTTTCATGTGAGGGTCGGTCGCTTGCGTTCGCCATGCTATCATGCCATACTATACCAGTTTTGCAGCATTCCATGTGAAAGAAATCACCGCATGGTACCGGTTACTTGAAACGGCCGTCCCCATCTGCAGCGCCCACCAATGTTGCTGCTAAAGGTTCAGCGTTCATACTTGTGAAATTGTCAATTAAAAGCCATTATGGCGCATGTCTAGAGCACCATAACAACGCGTATATATTTTGTATGAGCTTCTTTTACTAAAAAAGGCATACATGAGGAATTTTATGGACCGTAGCGCTTGTCACGCTACACTGACCATGCAACGCTTGCACGAAAAGGCGAGAGTTTCCAACGCTTTGCTAAGACGAGACGGTGGTGGCACCTACCCTTCGTCTTGCGTTATACACCTTATCACCTCTGAGACAGGCTCTCACACCCGTCTCAGAGACACGCGCTTAATTTTCCAAGAAAACTGCCACATGACGCTCATGTCTCACGTGTGACGTGACTTGATGCGCTCGTTCGCCTCCGCTACACGCTCGGGGCACTCTAACGCAGCGCCTCCAGAAAACCATTAACTGATTTTCTGGCGCAGAACATCAAATAAATGTTTTGTTCACTCTATCCACACGCAAGACTATCGCCTTTGAAAGATATTTGCAGATCAACATGTGATACGGGGCCAATTTTTTTTTGTTCGACGCGAAATACTAGAAGTATTTTGTGGGGACTACAGACACAAGCGTTACTTTCATGGCGTCTCATCGCGACTGGAAGAAGTAAAATTTGTTCTTTTCGAAATGTGTTTAATCATAATATCCAGCAGTGTTGTCATTGGCAAGTTTTTCAATTGCCCGCATTTGTGCGAAAAGTCCGAGATCAATTCTGTCTCTTCAAAAAATTTCCAAAACGGGTGCGACCATCGACATCAGCACTCCAGATTGAAGGTGTCCGAAGCTCACTCTCAATTAAGATTTTTGAAGACAGTGGAAAAGAAACACAAGATAATATCCATATAAAAACAAGGCATTTAGGCTTCAGCACGGGAGCTCTGCGAACAATGCAGGTGCCAAAACATTTTTTTTTCTTTTATAGTTCTTTCATTGCCGGCTTTTACCTTGATGACATTCATGTTCCTTCGCGACAAGATTGGTTTCCGTCAAACGTTTGGTTAACTCTTCATTGCTTTAAGGTTAGCTTATCAATCTCTCCCAATTAATTATTGATCATAAATTTATTGGCTTGATTACGCAGTAGTCAGCAACATTCATTTGTTCTTGCACGGCCGCTGGATCAACGTTTGATCCAGCGGCCGTGGCTCTTGTCGTTATAGAGGGTATCGGTGGATTTTAAAATTCGAGCCTGATTTAGCTAAGGCACCATGTTTTGAAACTTCTTGAATCATAGCACAGTTGACATCTGCGGCGGCTGCATTTCCGATGGAGGCGGAAATGTTGTAGGCTCGTGTACTCAGATTTGGGTGCACGTTAAGGAACCCCAGGTGGTCAAAATTTCCGGAGCCCTCCACTACGGCGTCTCTCATAATCAAATGGTGGTTTTGGGACGTTAAACCCCACAAATCAATCAACAGTTGACATCAGCAATACAGAGCCCGGCGTAAATAAATTTCTGTAGGAGTGAACAGGAAATAGCCCGCTCATGCATGACGCGGGTAAATATGGTTGCTTTCGAAAGGCACTGACAGTCCACCCCGTTGGTAAAGCCGGTCATGAAAATAGCGGGAAAAAAGTGCCACCACGGCGTCCGTCGGGTGTGCAGTCAAGCAACGAAACTTGAGTCGATTTGTAACCCCAGCGGCTATTTGAAGTCTTACTTTTGATTTTTAAAGTAGGCCTCACCCAAACGGGCAAGGCTTCCCAAAAATTGGCCTATAGGCTCATTAGAGTGTCTTCCCCCACGGCAATCTTTAGTAAAAGGCGAAAGAGTGATTCGACCAGCTGAGGGAGGACCTGAGCGATGAATAACGCACGGCCCACACTCCGGGGGTGCTGAAAAATAGCCAGAAAACTTGGCCAAGTTGCTGCTGAAGTTTATTGTACGTTTCAGCCTTTTATTTTAAAAATATGTGTTGTCGTAAAAGCTTTTCTGCACCACTCAACATAGTAACGTATACCTTTTAATTACCAGAAGTCAAATATAGGCACGTTCCTTTCAGCTTAGGCTCTTGTGCTGGCGAAAAATGTATGCAGCTGTGTACACTTCCATCAAAGTTTGTAAGTGCGGGAGAAGCGGCACGTGAGCACGCATCTATATCATACTTTGCGCGCTTCGTATGTCGTTTTAAATGCGAACATTTTTTTGCGAACTTTGGCGACTGTGACCATATCTATCTATCTATCTATCTATCTATCTATCTATCTATCTATCTATCTATCTATCTATCTATCTATCTATCTATCTATCTATCTATCTATCTATCTATCTATCTATCTATCCGCCTACGACATTTACCTCTCCTGGCCGCTTCGATAATGGTATCGACACCAAACTTGGTCTGACATAACATGACTGTAGGAAGAACATATTTTACTAGTCATAACACGAAAATAATCACATCTATAAGTAATGATTTACATTTCATCGTCCTGCAGCTTTTGCGGTGGTTCAGTTCACATGCCGTGTTGCAAAACTGGTATGCTATCCCATGATTGCATGGAGAACGCAAGCGACAGACCCTAACATGAAAATCATGACATTCGTGTCATGTAGCAACATGTATGCATGCTATGCTCACGAGCGTTCGCGGGCGTTTCGCTAAGTTCACTTATACTTTTTACTTTTACATACCGAATTCGGTATTACGGTGCGTGAATAGATGACGAAGGTATGTGATGTGCAAACATGATAAACATGAGTTGCGTGTCATGTAAGAGCATGACTACACGCTACGCTCATGATGTGCTCGCGGCCGTTCCGCTAGCTTCACATGTACCAAACTCGGTATTAAGGTGCGCGAACGGACGACATAGGTAAATGACACATTCAAATATGGTAATCATGACATGCGTGTCATGTAACAACATCATTACATGACACACTCATGATGCTTTCGCGACCATTTCTCTAGCTTCACATATGCCAAATTTGGTATTACGTGACGCCAATGGATGACAAAGGTATGTGATTGGTGCAAACATAATAATCATGAGATGCATGTTTTGTGAGAACACAACTACATGCCACACTCAAGGCGCCAATACATTTCGACGTGACGCGGTGCGCGTCTCGCTGGCGTTCATTTCGTCGCGTCACACCGGCGTTGCCACGCCAGGCGCCGGTCCTGCCATATACTCGCAGGCGCGCGCCGCGCTGCGTTGCTTTGACGCATGCGCATTTCAGTGCGTCCGGCACCCCTCCGTCACGAAAAGAGGGAGACGCAGTGTTGTCTAAGTAACGCATCGGCGCGAAATGCAGCATGTCGCTTTTCGCGCAGGTTGCGTCGGGCCGCGCTGACGGACGCTGGATGCGCCTGGCCAATATAGTGCTTGCATTTTGCTAACGTAACGTTGCTGTGCCCAGCGTGCGCGCGCGTCAACGCGACATTGGAGTATAGTTTGCCCTTCATGATGCGCTCGCGGCCATTCGGCTAGCTCCACTTATACCAAATTTGGTGGTACGTGACGTCAATCATTTACGAAATATATGACTGGTGCGAACATGATAATCCTGACGGGCGTGTCATGTAGAAACATGACAGCATACCACGCTCAGAGCGTGCTCGCGGCCATTTCGCTAGCTCCACATATACTAAATTTGGTATCCCGGGACGTGAACAGAGGACGAAGGTAAACGACACATCCAAACATGATAATTATGACATGGAAGTCAAGTACGGCATCATTTACCTCCACCTTGTAACGTTGTGCCGATATTAAAGCCACTTATAACATTTCTTTTTTTTATTGATATGATATATAAGGAGATGTTGACGCACAAATAGGGCGCCGGCTACTCCTCAGCCCTTGAGTGAAACTTGGACACGTACCTTGTAAAACATACAAAGCAGTGCACGAAATATAGAACACTCGGGCACAAATATGCAAAGGCACACTTATACGCACATATCACAACAAAATGATATGGAAGTGTTCAAAAATCAACGAATGAAGTCTCTGATATTGTTCCTCGGTAATATGCGGTCCAACCAGCACAAAACAGCAGAACAAACGTCTTGTCCTTATGAAGATGTATTCGCTCGTGTGTACTTAATAGTCGACACGTCATTCACTTCACTACACCAACATGATTGCTGTCACATGATACTGCACATAATAAGTACATGTGTGATACAAATGAAATTTTGTTATTTCTTAGTACTTGTCAGCAATTCCGCTGAGTGAGTGAGTAAAAACTTAATTGAACATGTCCGGCGTCATTTAGCGGGGTGGGGCTACAAGCACCCCTGCCTAGGTGACGGCCTCGAGTCCTTGGACCCGGGCGGCATCCTGGGCTTGCCGGACGGCCCAAAGTTGATCGGCAAGGTCATGGCTGAGCAGAGCCGCCTCCCATCGCGCCTCGCGGTTCGAGACTGCCATGTCTACCGGGTTCGTAGGGGACTGCTGCGCGTTACCGGTACACTTCCACAGAATGTGCTGCAGCGTCACTCTGGCTCCGCACGCCTTACACGCGTCGGACGTATAAATGCCTGGGTAGCAGAGGCGGAGGATCACCGGATTCGGGTACGTGTGTGTCTGTAGTTGTCTCCAGGCAACCTGCTGTTTCTTGTTTAGTTTGGCGTGGGGTGGTGGATATTTGCATCTGTTCAGTCTGTAGTGTTGCGTGATGTCTCTGAAAGTGGTCATGCGATCCCCCCACGTCCATTCCCGCATCGCTGTCGAAGTGTGCGAGACATCGGGACTGTCGGCAGGCGTCGCAGCTCGGCGTGTAAGTCCTCGAGCCGTGGCGTGGGCAGTCGCGTTGCCCGCAAGCGGAGGGTGCGTGTGGGCGGGGGTCCATACGAGGAAACTGTCGTTTTTGCGGCAGATGTTGCGTTCGTGAATTTGGAGAATGCGGGAGATCCGGCCGCTGGCGTAGTTGCGTATCGCCGCCTGCGAGTCGCCTATTATCACCTCGGCGTCCGTGGTGGCTATCGCGAGGGCTATGGCAGCTTCTTCGGCCGCCTCCGTCTCTTCCGTGCCTATCGTCGCACTCGTGACGCAAGTTCCTACATGATCCGTGATCGCGACCGCGAAGCCGCGGTGGCAGTCGTAACGGGCCGCGTCCACGTAAACTGTGTCTTTGCTATTGCCGAATTTCTTTTCAAGGTCTTGGGCGTGCCTGTTGCGCCGACCGATGTGATGTGTCGGGTGCATGTTCTTTGGCAACGGCAGAACGACGATGCGCTCGCGAATACGTCTGGGTATCCCGACCTTTTCGCCGCGCTGCGTATGGTAGTTGATACCTAGTGTCTCGAGGATGTGTCGACCAGTTCTGGTCTTCGCCAGACGTTCGTACTGGGCGATGTTGTGTGCTTCGATTATCTCATCTAGAGTATTGTGCAACCCCAGCTCGAGAAATTTTTCCGTGCTGGTATTGGCCGGTAATCCGATTGCGCGTTTGTACGCCTTGCGGATGAGACAATCTAGTTTGGTGCGTTCAGTCGCCTGCCACTTCAGGCAGGAGGCGACGTACGTCATATGGTTCATAACGAAAGCATGTACCAGGCGAATGGTATTGCTTTCCTTCATTCCGCTATGCCGATTTGTTATTCGTTTCAGCAACCGGATTGTTTCATTGATCGCGCCCTCTAGTCTGCGAACGGTTTCGCCGTTGTGGCCGTTGGCGGACAGGCGCAAGCCCAGTACCCTAATGTTGTTAACTAGTGGGATGACAGCGCCGTCTGATGTGCGTACATTAATTTCTCTATATGCGCACTCGAATGCGGAATCGGCGTTCTTAGGTTTACGGCCCCTGCGCGAGGGTCTATAGAGCAGGAGTTCCGATTTAGCGGCGGAACATTCGAGGCCAGTGTCGCGAAGGTAGTCCTGCACCACGTCGACGGCTTCCTGCAGCGTTTGCTCTACGTGGCCGTCATTTCCCTCGGCAACCCAGAGGGTGATATCATCGGCGTACAAGCTATGGTGGAGGCCTTCTATCTCAGCGAGTTTTTGTGGTAATCCGACAAGCACGAGGTTAAAGAGCATGGGCGAGATTACGGAGCCCTGCGGCGTGCCCGTACAACCCATGTATATGTCCTGCGATTCTAGTCCGCCGATCGCTAATCGGGCCCGGCGGCCCGTAAGAAAATCCCGTACGTAGTGGTACGTTCTCTCGCCCAGTCCCAACGCTCGTATACTTTCAAGTATCGCAGCATGGCTAACGTTGTCGAACGCCTTTTTGAGGTCGAGCCCGAGTATCGCTTTGGTGGATCGTGTGGCATTGTCTACGATATCGTGCTTGAGTTGAAGCATAACGTCCTGCGTGGAAAGGTTACGACGGAACCCCAGCATCGTGTGTGGGAGCATGTTTCGGTCCTCGAGGTAGTTGGTAAGGCGAGCGAGAACCACGTGTTCCATGACCTTACCAACGCAGGACGTCAGGGATATCGGTAGAAGGTTGTCAATCTGTAATCGTTTGCTCGGTTTGGGGATCATAATTATGCGCGCCGTTTTCCACGAGTTCGGTATAGCGCCCGCATTCCAGCACTCGTTCATGTAAGCCGTCAGTTGTTCTATCGACTCATCGTCCAAGTTACGTAGCGCTTTGTTGGTTATCCCGTCCGGGCCTGGCGCCGACTTTGTGTTGAGCCTGTGCAGCACCGCCCTCACCTCTGCAACGCTGAAGTCCTCGTCTAGCTCCGCGTTACCCTCACCCTCCCAGGCGTATGCCGAATGCGCGAGGGGGCTACGTGACTGAAAGTAACGGCTTCGCACGTCATCTAGAAAGTCCGCGTGGGTGCCCTTGTAGTCGTGCAGCAACTTGTTAAACTTATGTGCGTGTGATGTTTTCGTCTCCTCCGGATCCAAGAGGTGCCGGAGGAGATGCCACGTTTTGGCCCGTGCCAGCTGGTTCTCCATCCCATTACAGATCTCTTCCCATTTTGCATACCTGTAACGCGTGCTCTTCCATGTCTCTGCTTAGCCGTGCTATGCGTCTGCGCAGCGTTCGATTGTGGCGTTGACGCTTCCACCTGTCTTGCAGGCTGCGCTTGGCTTCCCACATGTGTAGGAGTTTGCTGTCTACCACTTCGAGCTGTGCTTCTGGCGGAACCTCCCGCGTCGCCGTTTCTAAATCGCCCTTGAGCATCGCAGTCCAGCTATCTATATCCTTAATAGCCGCACTGCCACGATTCTGCTCTTTCCGGACTTTGCGAAACGCGTGCCAATCCACCAGCCGGTTGTTCTTGCCCTTGGTACCTTCCCGATGAACGCGGTGGTGAGGTTCAGCGTCGACCTGGATTTCGATCACTGAGTGATCGCTACCCAGGTCCTCCTGTGTATTGTGCCATCGCGCGCTAGCAACGTTTTTGGTAAATGTGAGGTCGGGTGAGGTGTCTGCACATACGCTGTTGCCCCTGCGCGTAGGCGCGGAAGGGTCTGTGATGAGCTCGAGGACCTCATTCTGCGCATCGTCCCAAAGGCGCTTACCTTTTGGCGTTTCGTAGCCGTACCCCCACGCCGCGTGGGGCGCGTTGAAGTCGCCTGCGATGAGCAAGGGCCCGTCGGCAGCTGCCTCGCGCACCTCTCGCAGTAACGTGCTAAAGCGGTGTCTGGCTTTGGGTCTGCTATACACGTTCAGCACAAACAGGCCGGGGCCGCGCCCTTTTGTCGGGATGAGCTCTATGAGTACATGCGGTATGCTAACGTTCTTAAGTTCGCGTTGCGCCACGGTGTGGTTGCGTCGCACCAGCGTTGCAGCGGCCGGTGGGGCTCCCGCGGTCACAGCTTCGTCTATAGATTTGTACCCCGCCAGCTTGACCGGGTCATTGGTTTTCTGCAATAGTATTACGTCCGGTCGTTGCCGGCTACGTAAGAATTGTTGGAGAAGCGCCCGTTTCCTCCTGTACCCCCTGCAGTTCCACTGCCAGATTGTGAACGTGTTCCGTGTGTTATGCTGTTGTGGGCGTTGTGTTTGTGTGGTTTCGTGTCGAGCCATGGTGACTGTACGTGTTATGGTTTGCCGTGCGGCTGATCCTGCGCCTCTTCGTCAGGTAACGGCCTAAAGTACGGTTTCCCAGTCGTTCGTACTGGGCGACCCACTGCGCCCGGAAGTCGCATTTCGATATTGTCTATGCGCGTTTGAAGCGTCGCGACCATTTTTGTGAGCTGAGATATTGCAATGCTCAACTGTTCGGTTTGTGCGGTTTGCTGAGCAATTGCGTTGTTAAGTTGCGTGGTTTGCTGCGCGTGTTGGGTCATCATCGCGTCTACCTTGTCGTCGAGTCTATCAACTCGTTCGCGGAGTTCCTTCTCGCGTTTCTGCGATTTGACATCGAATTGTTCCGGGTCAAGTGCCTTACGTTTGGTGGGTGCGTGGTGCGCGTCTTGAGCCTCCATGACTTCCGCCCCACTCTCGGCTGTACTAGCAGCCGCGTCGGCTGCGACGGGTTTAATAGGAGGAGGAAAAAAGGGAACTGTCGGGGCCTCCCCCTTCAACGTGGCAATTTCGTTTCTTAACCTTGCATTTTCCTGCTTTAGTTCTTGGATTATTGATTCGAATTGATCCAATCGTTTCTGCACTAGACTTTCTGACTCGCTGTTGCGTTTGTAAGCAGAGCTACCGCGTCTGTCTACATCTTGGTTTCTATCAATGGCAGTCTCGGTTCGCGTTAGCGGTGCGCTGGGCGCGCGTCCGGAGGCGACGTCCACCCACCTCAATTTATGGAGGTCAACCTCTCCTCCGCCTTTGGCTGCAGCTGTGTGGTTGGCTCGGGCCGTCGACGTGCTGCGAGGCTTCGCTGAATGGGCTCGGGAGACGCTGCGAGAGTGGGCTCGAGAACGAGTACGGGAGCGAGTGCGGCGCCGCGCGCGGGTCTCCCTCGAGGCCGATCGACTGTTGCCGCGACGTCGTCTCGGTGCGTGGCGTCGTCCGTAGCCCTCCTCCCCGTCGTTGACGGTGCTGCTACTGCTGTAGGCGGCCTCAGCCTCCTCGCGCATTCTGCGTTCCCACTGTCGGCGCTTGACTAGGTAGGGTGTCTTGTACTTAGCTTTGCACTTGCGGTCTCCGGTGAGGTGACCCTTTCGGCACAGTTGGCACACCGGCTCGCACCGATGATCGTCGGGCGGGTTGCCGCATCCGCACCCACGGCACTTCTTGTCGTTCGGGTTGGGGCACACGTCGGCCCTGTGTCCCAGACGACCACACTCGTAGCACATATCGATATGTTTCTTGTAAAGAGTGCACCTTATCACCATCCCGCCGTAGTTCACGTAACGAGGCACGTAGTAGCCATCGAAAAGGATTATCACGTTGGTCGTGTTTCCCATGCGCTTGGCATGCAGGACGCTCGGGTTGCGGTGGTTAACCAGACTTCTCACGACGTCCGCCGGCTTTTCGTCTAGCGATATGCCCCTGATGAGGCCTTTGGACGTGTTCTCTGGAGCCGCTCTGTAGGCACTCGCTTCGAACTCGCGGTCACCAATTCGCAGCTTGCAAATGCCTCCATATCGTCTAGCGCGATCGTCTGACGGCGTGCTTACCACAATAACGTTTTGTCGCTCATTGAGACAGACGCTGTCCTCCTCGGCTACCTCGCGTCCCACCCCTGCAGCGTTGCGTATGCACCAGTGGACGCAGTTCTTCTGGTAGTGGGATACGTTGAAGCCATCTCGGGGTCGCACGATGATCTTGTAGTCATCCGTCGGCAGGTTGGGCATTCGGCTCGTCATGGCGATCTTCCGCGTGTACTGCGTCGCTTTCTGTATAAACGCCGCCTTCTCGGTAGACGCTGGCGTTGCTTGCTGGTTCTTCGCCGGGTCGGCGTCTCCACCCGCCTTCTTGGTGTTTCGTTTGACCTCGCACCATCCCTGCTCTTTTCCGAACTCCGTCGACGATATCTCCTCCCCTTCGACTTGCACGAATTCCATTTCGGGCGCCGGCGCAGCGGATGGGGCACCCGCTTGCTCCGACGACTTGTCAGGCCTACCGTGCCTTGTCTACTACTGGCTTGACTGTCGTGACAGTGTGGCGGTACGGGCAATCTTCGAAAAGTGACCGAAACACGGGCTCACCTGCACAAATGGTATCGGGAGAGATCGCAGGACTTTCGCAGTCACTTGGGAATATTCTGAACTGAATGGCTGGAAAGAAATCGCCGAAAGAAATCGCCCCTAGCGGCCAATCAGCGATTCCGCTGTCTTGTAAATTAATGCTTTTAAAGCGTGCGAGTGTAAAATTCCAGTTGGCCACGGGCCTAGAAGTTTTCTCATTCGTGCTTCGCATATCATCGATTCCTACTGGACGTGGGGTCTGCCAATTTTAAATGCGAAGCATTTCTTAGCGATATTCGGCGACTTTGAGCGTATCTATCTATCTATGTATCTATCCGGGTGCTTACGACTTTTAGCTCTCCTGGCCGTTTCGATAATGTTATCGATACCATACTTGGTATGGCCTAACATGACTGTATTGAGAACATATTTGACTAGTCATAACATAAAAATCATGACTAGTATGTCATGAATGTTATGATTTACTTTTCATGGTCCTGAAGCTCTTGTGGTGGTTTCGTTCACGTGGCATGTTGCAAAACTGGTATGATATGACATGATTGTATGGCGAACACAAGCGACAGACCCCAACACAAAAATCATAACATGCGTGTCATGTAACAATTTGACTACATGCCACGCTCATGATGTGCTCGTGGCCGTTTCGCTAGCGTCACATATACCAAATCTGTTATACAATACGTGAATGGAAGACGAAGGCATGTGACTGGTGCACACATGATAATCATGAGATGCCGTGTCATCTAACAGCATGACTATTTTACACTCATGATGCACTGGCAGCCGTTTCGCTAGCTTCACATGTACTAAACTCGGTATCACGCGATGCGAACGGACGACATAGGTAAATGGCACTTCCAAGCATGATAATCACGACATGCGTGTCATTTAACAACATGACTACATGACACACTAATGATGCACTCGCGGCCGTTTCGCTAGCTTCACATATGCCAAATTTGGTATATACGTGACATCAATGGATGACGAAGGATGTACGTGACTGGTGCAAACATGATAATCACGAGGTGAGTGTCATGTCATAACATGACTACATGCCAGAGTGAAGGCACCAATACATTTCGACATGACGTGGTGCGCGTGCTCGCCGGCGTGGCATTTCGTTGCGTCGCGCCGACGTTGCCACGCCAGGCGCCGGTCCTGCCATGTACTCGCAGGCGCGCGCGGTGCTGCGTTGCTTTGACGCATGCGCGTTTCAGCGCGTCCAGCGTCTCTCCATCACGAAAAGTGGGAGACGCAGTGCTGTCTGGGTAACGCATGGACACGACATGCAGAATGTCGCATTTCGCTCCGGTTTCCGTAGGGCCGCGCCTGCGGACGCTGCTCCTGCTGGTCGTGCCTGGCGTCAGGCAATATAGTGCTTGCATTTTGCTAACGTAGCGTCACTGTGCCCAGCGTGCGCGCGCGTCAGCGCTACATTGGAGTATATTGGGCCCTTCATGATGCGCTCGCGGCAGTTTTGCTAGCTCCACATATACCCTGGAATAGGGGCACCACCCTGCCGGACAGACTTCGCTCTCCACCCCGTATATTCTTCGGGGCACTGGAGTTCAAGCCTGTCCGAATTATGTATATAATAAAGTTTTGTACTACTACTACTACTTGTTACGTGACGTCAATGGATGGCGAAATATAAGACTGGTGCAAGCATGATAATTCTGACACGGGTGTCATGTAAGAACATGACAACATACCACTATCGTAGCATGCTCGCGGCCGTTTCGCTAGCTCCACATATACTAAATTTGGTATTACGTGACGTGAATAGGTGACAAAGGTAAACGACACATCCAAACATAATAATCATGACATGGAAGTCATTTACAGCATCATTTAACTCCACCTCGTAACGTTGTGCTAATTTTACAGTGACATATCAACCTTTCTCATTCGTGTTTCACACTTCATCGATTCCCATCGTACGTGGGATCTGCCTTTTTTTTGTTGTGTGTGCGTGCTACTTTATCTTGAAATTTGTGTGGATTGCTAAGTTCTTAATGTGTAGCACCTTAAACAGAACACTATCAATTAGCATATCATTAAGCTGTATTGCATTGAACCGACTGTGCCCTTAATTTGACAGGCCCCATAAAGCGAACCTTAAACTTTGCTACTAACTCGTGGGTACATATACCAAAATATGTTGTTCGTCAATAGCTCCATGTAGTTAGGCACACAATATGTAAGTTCAGCTGCTTTTGCCTAAGTGCTCTCTATACCATGGGTCAACCATGCTGTTGAACCATCTGGCCTTCTCCTCCTTACAGCGTTTCCACTCTCCTATTCCACTACGAACAATTGCATTGGCATACAGAGAATATTTGCGAAGGAAGAACCCTTTAGGCTCGAACCACAAGTACGCGTTACAATGCGTCAGCGCGTCTACACGAAGCTGTCGCTCTCTCCATGGGGAGAGGGCATGGCGCAAGCCCACACGACGTGCGCTGACGCGTTGTGACGTGTACGTGTGGTTAGGGCTTTGTACAACTGAAGCTCCGATCCGCACTGCACCCAAATAATGGCGCAGCCAACTGGTATGCGGGACTTGCAGCGTTTACACGCCCTCCGCGTCCCCGTGGCGCAGCGAAGAAAGTTCTGTGTGTGTGGCACAGTTCGAAAGGCAAACGAAATTTGCTGTGCCTGGGGCCACATGAATTGCAGCTCTGAAAACAGTAGCCTGTGTCAGACAGCTACCCCTACTTTCTACAGCTATTTCCAGTTTTAGCAAGTACCAGCAAACGTGTGCATCTCTTTTAGCGTTATCTACATAACCAGGGTTGTGACCGTGTGACTCGAATCAATGAGTCACACCCTGTTGGGCGGTTTGTTCGAACCCTGATGAGATCGTCAGTGTCCGGCAGGTACGTTCCGAGCGCATCCTCCGGATTCTCAGAAGAGCTGGAATCCAGTTACCGGTGGGACGAACGCCCACGACATCGGCTGTTCGGAGGTGCTGTCATGAGCTGCTCCAGACTATCAACACTGGGATGTACTGGACAGTCGCCTTCCGTCCCAGCTGATCGACCGGAAGCTGGGAGTCACGTGGCGAAAAACATTCGTCATGGACGAGGTAGGAGTCCCAATGCGAGCATTTTTCTTTTAATGTCATGTGCTGTCCATGTTCGTCATACACCCTCATCCTCCTGTGTTAATTTGTATTCATACCATATTAAGCATGCAAGCATGTGAGCGCCCTCGCGTGCTCAGAGAAATAAGGAAATGAGGTGTTCCTAGAGGCAGATGTATTGATAGTATATATGCTCAAATTCGCGCATTTCAGCGTCGTACAAAATTCTGAAATAACGTTATGGCACGTTGTTGAACAATTCACTGCAATCCTTCGATAGTTTACAAGCGGGCCCGCGACAGACACACGCAAACTTTCACAAATAATAAAAATGAGCGGACTGCCGTTTGATGACGTGGTCTCGCTGTTCACATCATTTGGTACCTCGTTGTCTTACTTATATTAGTTCAATCGCAAAACAGATGCAACATATAAACTTTATTGGAACTGATGAAGGACTAGGTTGCGGTCTTGTGGCAAAATGTAATGGTCGAAGCTACTCAGCTGAGCTGCTGCTGCGCGATTCACGCTCTGTACCGAATCTGTCAACAATAAGAGACGGTTCTGGTACTTAAGGTTGCAGGGACTTTTTTCTATTCCAGTCGTGAAAAGAGTGCTCGTATATGTCACTATCGTACAGCCTTTGTACTGGAACAAGTATAATGTGACACACTCTGACGAATTTTCAGTTACTTTCAAATAACGCGAAAAGTTCTGTTATCCCTCAACGTGATTTTCTTAACTCATCATGCAAATGCATAGTGTTGAGCGCTGGAACATAAATGTCCAGTATTTTCTAAAAATTAACATTTGCTGTTGTTGAGCGCTTCTTTGTCAACTTCACTCTGTCTGTGTCTTTTGAGCGCAGTGTGATTTCAATGTATAGTTAGAAAATCACGAGACTTTAAGTTCTATAGCGTTTTTCATTATGATTGTAACTGCATAAGCATTTTTATAACAACGCAACCAATAAACCATCCGTCGGTCTTTACTTGTGTATGACTATTTTATTAACCTTTAGATAACGTCTGGAAGCCTACAGGGAACAGAGGTATGATAAAAAAATGACAGCATATCCACGGGGTGAATGATGGAGAGTGGGGCGAAGCATCCTTCCATCCATGCGTTCGTCTGTGTGGCCGCCCGTGCGTCCATCCGCCGGTCCGTGCGTGCGTCTGTTCATGCGTCCGCACGTTCAACTGAGCGTCCGCCCCTGCTTTCGTCCATGCATCCGCTCCTGCGTCCATCCATGCGTCCATTCGTCCGTGTAGCCATCCGTGCGTCCATCCATGCATCTGCCTGTGTGTCCGTTGTTCCACCTATTAAACACTCCAAGTACCACCATCTCGCATCTTTTAATCATATATTCCTCATATAGAAACACCGCCATCTAGTGGACATTCCAAGGACTGAACGAGAGGAGGCACACGTACACTTTCTTACGGCTTGCGCTTCGTGTCTACTTCCCGCCTTTAACCACCTCGAGTTCATGGTATATACTATAGTTCACTGTATTCATGGCACTGCGGCCCAATGCTCGCTAAACCTTTCTAAAATCTAGGAGGTTACGCCTAGCGAGTATAACGTAGCAACCCTTTCTTGTGTTCTGTGTGTTGTTGAACAATAAAAATTCGCAGCGTGCGCGTTAACTAAAAAGACGAATTCTCCTGTCTCTAATTCCCCCTTAGCAGCCATTGGCATGTACATTGAGCACTATCTTTTATTGTTCAACAACGCACAGAAGAAATCTCTCACTAGCACTACCTTAGAGGTCAAAATGTTATTCTTGTTACACACTACTACAACGGCTACGAGGGGCAAATAAGGGCCGCTATAAGGAGCTTCACCCCTAAAAAGGATAGAAAGGCAGCTGCAAAGTTCGGAACCATATCAATTCTCAGAGTAATAAGGCAAGCATGAAACAGAGATTTATAACTACAGTTCGAGAGGTCAGACTAGAAGGGGATCAGGCAATGGAATATATAAAATCAATAATGACAGAAAAGTATAAACACTAAGAAAGCACTGCATGCACGATACCAGATGGGGGTAGACCAGTTAGCGCAATGGTTCCACTGGGACAACGAGAGTGGGAAAGGGCAGAAAAAAGGGTTACTAATGGCGCATCAACAGGCCCTGACGTCATCCCAATTATGCCAATAAAAAATAATGACGAAACCCTAAGCAAACATTAAGAGAGGCAGCGAGCAAAGCAATCATGGAGTGGGAATCCCCCAATGGGTGGAAACTAAGCAGGATGAGCATGATCTATAAAGTAAAGGGAGACTAGGCTGATATGAACAGCTGCCGTCCGATAACAGTGACATTGGTGGCGAAATGGTTCTGTGATCGAGGTCAGCGATCACGGATTAAATTCCCACATGCGGTGCAACATTCTCATGACATATGAGTGAAAAAAAAATTGGTTCCAAATCTGCATCTTACACCGCAAATGTATTCGAAAGACGATAGTCTTGCGTCTGGAGAGAGTGAACAGAACGTTTATTTGACGTTCTGCGCGCAAGAAAATCGGTGTATTCTGGAGGCCCTGCGTTAGAGTGCCTCGAGCGTGTAGCGGAGGTGAACGAGCGCATCGAGGCACGTTAGACACAAGCGCCATCTGGCAGTTATTTTCGAAAACGAAGGGGAGCAGCCCACAGAGAAAGATGCGCGTCAGTCTCGGAGGTGATAAGGTGTAGAACGCAAAGCGACGGGCAGGTGCCACCTCCGTGACGTCATAGCAAACCGTTGGAAACAACTTTTTGAGCATCGCGTTGCACTGTCAGCGCAGCGCGTTAAAACGCTACATTCCTTAGAGTTGTGTAGCCTCTTCTAGTATAAAGGCAGGCATACAAAACTTCGAAGTGTTGTTATGGCGCCTCAGATATGTGCAATAATTGCTTTTTAATTGACAATCGCACAACTATGAACGCTAAACCTTGAGCAATATTGGTGGGCGTTGCGAATAAGGTTAGCCGTTCGGTGCCGTTTGAGGTATCGTTAGGGCGGACAAACAGACAAATGTACAGACAGACCAAAACTTTTCCGTCGAAGGCCCCCAAGAAAGACTATCGTCTTTAATAAGAAACAATGTCACCGTGTGTTTTGTTGAGGTTAACAAATTCAATGCTGTGAAAGTTAAAGCCAATTAAGTTCTCTCATACGGCATTCCTCATCACCCACTGAGCTGTTTGTGCAATATTAAACGCGATAATCGAATTACTTAATCTTTTTTCGCAGTTACTTCGCTGTATCTTATGCCGACAACGCGTTTACATACTTTGCTGATTTTGACTTGACACACAAACTTGGAGAGTGCATTGTCACTTAATTGAGATGGAGCCGTAAAAGTAAGCTAACAATAACATGACAAACAAGAACATACACTGTTTTCCATTAAGACGTTTGGGATCTCCGTTGAAACGCGGTACCTTCAATGAGTCTGCGCACTCACTTATGCAAAGCATGCGTGCAACTTGGGCAATGCTAAAACATGCTTGGAGTTCATGCATAAAAGCCGGAGATTATACTTTTTTTACATGCATACTGAACGCTGAGATTAACGCACCCGCAGATCATCGCATCAAATTCGTTTCTACGTTCATAAAAGTGCCGAATCCTGGGGTTACACCGCCAACCGGTCACTGCAACTAGCCCTTGTTGCGAAAGACGGCGACGCCAACACGGTCCCGAAGGCGCCACTGCTTCGAACTCTCCAGGGAAGGTCACCAGCCGTTTTGTAGCGTAGGTTTCTCAGCTCGCGACTGCTTCTGCGCAGAGCTGATAGATGAGCGGACGAGACGACGGTGAGTTGCAAGGTTTATGTACAGCATATATACAGAGGCGTTACCAATTCGGCACTGGGGCCGACAGAGACTCGAAGAGCCGAGCTCTCCTCTCTAACACATAGGTCTGCTCTCAAACGGGTCTGCTAACACATAGCTCAACTCTTTATCACATTGTTTTCTTCTCTGACACACAGCTCAACTCTCTTATCACATAGCTCTCTTCTCTACCACACAGCTCAACTGCGACACACATGTCTGCTCTCACATAGGGCTGCTCTCAAACACGTCTGCTCTCCAACAGGTCTGCTACTCGCGACGAGCCGCAGGGCTTCTTTTATATGCACCGGGTCCAACCCAAATGTCCAACCAGAAGCGCTGCTGGTCATGAGGTCAGACTCCTCCAATGGGGTCGCCGCTGGGCCGCGTTTTTCTTTCTCATCGTATCTGGAGAGGCTGCGCTGCAGGTGGCTGCACCCAAGGACGAGTGACGTCGCCGCGCATTGCGTCAGACCCCCAGACAGGAAGACGCCGGTTGTTTATTTGACGGGCTCGCGGGCTGGCCTTGACACAGATTTCCTTTTTCCGAGGCACGGACGTTCGCTGTGGACTCGCAGGCATAACAGCACCCCCGCCGCCAGACAATGCGCCGGAAAGACGAGCTGCTTCCACGTGGCTCGGATGTCAGGCGCGCTCGTTCGCCAGGTCCCTCCAGGTTCGCCTCTAGGGCCATGGGGAGAATGCTGCGTCAGACTCCGTTCCGGGAACACATCCCATTCTTGAGGACGGATCCCAGCTCCACTGGCTTGTCGCCACAACTTGCCGGCCAGCTTCGCTCGTCTCTGACGATCCTTGGTTTCAGCACTTGTCGATGGTTCTGCAACTTGTCAAGAACAGATCGACAACAGACAACACACGACACAAGCAAGTGCCCTCGGTCACCCGACAGAATACCAGACAAAGTATAGTACAACATATACCTAGCTACGCGTCCATCGGAATTTCTTTCCCTCTACATCAAGAGGCACATGTGGGACACAAGACTCTTAAAATGAGAACTCTATTTTTTTACACGTACAACCACGTAACGAATTCGAATACAACATAAGGTTGGCTCCTCGAGCTCATTCTGGACGAGAGCGCACAGCCCAGGTCGTGATGAGGTCAAAATTTTGCCCCGAATCGCCAGCGAGAAACCGAAAGGTGGAGAAGGTACTAACTAAACGCACGGCTCAATGCATCTGCATTAGCATTTAGCTTTCCTTTTTTTGTAGCGAACGTCAAAGTTGCGCTGTCGGAGTATCACGCTCCATCTCAGTAACCGGCCACTTTTAGGCGACGATACCTATGCGGTACCAACAGCTGCTCATACTTGCGACGTTGCACATCTGTGTAACTACAATAGGGGAGTCCAGATTTCTCATAAAAAGAAATATTCCTTCTCAGCTCCTTCTTCTGGACTTCGCTTAACCTAGGCTCTAGGTTCAACTGCTCCAAGATTACCTTCGATCCCCATTCGATTACATCACTAGAACTCCAAATTTCTTCTCCCTCTTCCTCTGAAGCATGCAACAGCAGATTTACGACCGCTTGACGTCGAACGTATGGTTTCATCAAGTTACTGTGGTAAATTTTGTTTGGCCACCTTCCTAATTTCACTTCATAATTGATATCAGAAAGCTTCATGGGTGCCTTCCACTTGTCCGCGAATTTCCCCGCTCTCTGACAAGTGTCGCATGAGCGTACAAAGTCTTCGATACCCTTCCAGCATTTTGGCCAATAAAACTCAAGGGAAACTCTAGGCTTAGTTTTTTTTTATGCCGAGATGCCCTGCCCATGCGTTTTCATGCGCCAGTTCCAACAGTTGGTGACGATACTTTTGTGGCACCAAGAGCTGCTCATACTTGCGACCTTGCGCATTTGTGTAGCTCCGATACAAAAGCCCTGCTTTCTCAAAAAAAAGAAACATTCCTTTTCTTTTTTTCTAAGTTTACGCTTTCCCTTTAGCGCTTTTATCGAGAGGTCCTCACGCTGCTCTCGAACGATCGTTTCTCTATCAACCCTCGACAGCTTACTTCAACTTTCCGCTACAGGCGAGAGCGTTGCAACCCTCTCGCTCTGACTCAATGGCGCCATGTCGTCTCCCCCTACGCATACCGCGCCGGTCGCTTCGGCGACGGGCCGCTCGAGTGACTGCTCAAACGACGCACACGGAGAATTTCGTGTTTGAGGTTCCGTCGTTTCGCCACTAAGATCACACAGATATGCTGCTTTTGAACTTGTTTTACCACACAGAACAAGATCAAGCTACCGCGAAAGCTTCCGTCGACTCGCCACTAAGATCACACAGATATGGTGCTTATGAACTTGTTTTACCACACAGAACAAGATCAAGCTCTCGCGAAAGGTTCCGTCGACTCGCCACTAAGATCACACAGATATGCTGCTTTTGAACTTGTTTTACCACACAGAACAAGATCAAGCTCCCGCGAAAGCTTCCGTCGACTCGCCACTAAGATAGCACAGATATGCTGCGTTTGAACTTGTTTTACCACACAGAACAAGATCAAGCTCTCGCGAAAAGTTCCGTCGACTCGCCACTAAGATCACACAGATATGCTGCTTTTGAACTTGTTTTACCACACAGAACAAGATCAAGCTCCCGCGAAAGCTTCCGCGCTTGCGATCGCGTGAGGGCCATGTACGCTAAGTTGGAGAAGAACGATTTACCCTGCTCTTTGAGAAGCTGCTCCGAGTTGTTAGAGAAAAGATAAGGAAAACTATCGGGAAGCCCGGCGTGCTTTCATATCCTCCCAGGCCTTATCGACTTCCTCAGACGACACTCCCTCATCCTTCATGATCTCAAGTATCGCTTGCTTTCGTTTCGCACGGCCCAAAGTAATGCCGAGTTCCTCACAAATTCCGATGAGTTCCTTCACTTTAAGGTTCTCCATCGTTCGCACTAGCCTCTTGCTGTTTGCCCCTATTAAGAATTTACTTGCCGTACCCACTATAAGTCAACTAGCAAGACGCGCAAGCAATTTTTCACACTCCCGTGTTTACCCCCTCCGCATTAACTTTGGTTTCAAAGCGCTTCGACTTGGCTTGAAACGATCAAAGCTCACTTCAATGCTTCACACAGCCCTTCTATAAACTACTACAACCCGAGGTAGAGTAGTCTGGTGAACTGAGGGGAAAACATCAGGCACTCACCGCATCGATGTCGCTGACGCCGGCCGATCCTGCAGCTGCCAACCACTGTTGCGACGCGCACCCCCGACGACGTTACGAAGGGCGCTACGAATCTCACCGCTGCAACCACTGTTGCGAAAGACGGCGACTTCAACACGGTCCCGAAGGCGCCACTGCTTCGAACTCCCCAGGGAAGGTCACCAGCCGTTTTGTAGCGTAGGTTTCTCAGCTCACGACTGCTTCTGCGCAGAGCTGATAGACGAGCGGACGAGACGACGGTGAGTTAAACAAGATTTATTTACAGCATATATACAGAGGCGTTACAATTTCGGCACTGGGGCCGACAGAGCCTCGAAGAGCCGAGCTCTCCTCTCTAACACATAGGTCTGCTTTCAAACGGGTCTGCTAACACATAGCTCAACTCTTTATCACATAGCTCTGTTCTCTGACACACAGCTCAACTCTCTTATCACATAGCTCTCTTCTCTACCACACAGCTCAACTGCGACACACATGTCTGCTCTCACATAGGACTGCTCTCAAACACGTCTGCTCTCCAACAGGTCTGCTACTCGCGACGCGCCGCAGGGCTTCTTTTATATGCACCGGGTCCAACGCACATGTCCAACCAGAAGCGCCGCTGGTCATGAGGTCAGACTCCTCCAATGGGGTCGCCGCTGGGCCGCGTCATTCTTTCTCATCGAATCTGGAGAGGCTGCGCTGCAGGTGGCTGCACCCAAGGACGAGTGACGTCGCCGCGCATTGCGTCAGACCCCCAGACAGGAAGACGCCGGTTGTTTACTCGACAGGCTCGCGGGCTGGCCTTGACACAGATTTGCTTTCTCCGAGGCACGGACGTTCGCTGCGGACTCCCAGGCATAACACCCTATAGCTGTTACTCATAGTCAGCGCCGATGCTTTCTTAAACAAGATACATTTTTATTGACACAGCACTCACCACACACAATTGTGTCTGTTTCCCCGTCTGTAAATGTGAGCTTATATCATGACCGACTTTCAACGCGCCCTATGCTCCAGAATAAACGTGGTTATATTTAAAAAAACGATACCGGTATTCTTCGCACAGACCGCCACGTGGATCTACTTCTCCTAGCTAAGCAGCCAGCCAGCATTACAGAATATTTCTCACGCAGTTCAGCACACACTTAAATGTTCTTTGACTCGATCGCATCACAACTCGCCTTGCTGCAGTAAAATGGCAGTAAATGTTCAACAGGGGAAAATTGGAGGACAAATAAAAGTTGATCCAATCCAATACAATCAACAGGGGAAAACGTAAAACTTTCGCCAAGCACCGTGCTACGCTGAGCCAGCAGCGGTGGTGTTTTGCTAACTACCTCCACTGCACGTGCGCCGGTTACGTCATACAGCGATGTAGAGGCCGCGGTGTAACAAACCCCGGGTGGGACAGGTCTATTCCGGTAAGTGGTAAAATATTTGAACAACATAACAGCGATACTGCATCCTGTTTTGGTAAAACCTCGGCGTTACCCAAGCGGAAGCCATTCGTAGGTTTCAGCAGGCTTTCGGTGACGATGCAGTGAGCGATTCTCGGATAAAGGAGTTGCACAACCACTTCAGCGATGGGCGTACATCGGGGACAGCGAACCGCGGTCAGGCAGACCCTCAACAAGCCGAAGTGAGTTTATGTCATTGCGCAAGCGCGGACTAACGACGTATACTTTTGTCTTCTCACAGTTCGATAACTTGCGAACGAGGTATACACCGAGAGTAAGCGTTGGATCACTATACTTGCAAATTTTACAATTCTGTGAGGCGCGAGCGATATAATCTGTGAACAGAAAGAAAAAACTTCGCAGGTCAATGCCTCCTAGTAACGCATTGCGCCCTCCTCAACGTCTTATGCACCAAGCACAGCTCATTCCGGCGATTCGTCAGGCGCCGTATTGCCCGATATTGCTTCGCGTGACTTTTGACTGCTTGCCAAGGTGAAAGTTTTGAGCAAAGAAAACTAATTCGACTCAAGAGAATACATTATGCAGAATATTCCAGGTTGGCTGATGACTTTTCAAAATATGTGCCCGAGAAATGGTACAGGTATGGGCAGTCGCCAAGGTTCGCCCATAACTGTACGGGCGCTCATTCCGTGTTGTCACGGATCATCACGCGCTCTGCTGGCTAGCCTCCCTGAAAGACCCCACGGGACGTCTCGCTCGTCTGGCTCTACGCCTTCAAGAGTACACGTTCTCTGTAATGTACAAAACAGGGCGATTACATCAGGATGCGGATTGTTTATCCCGCTACCCTGTTGACGAAGCAACCAGTACCGACGGTATCACGGACGTTTTTTCCGTGTCGCAGCTGTTAAACATTGGCGAAGAGCAACGTCGGGATGCTTCTTTACGAGCCATCATTGACAAACTGGAGTCAACGCCTCGCGACCCGTCCCTACGAATGTTTTTGGTGAAAGACGGGATCCTATATCGCCGAAACCTCGATTCCTTCGGATCAGACTTACTTCCTGTCATCCCAGCGCAGCTGCGTTCCTCAGTCCTGCATCAACTTCATGATGCTCCCATAACGGGCCATTTGGGCGTTTCTCGCACGTACGATCAAGTACGACGCCGGTTTTTTTGGCCTGGACTTGCCCGCTCTGTTCGACGCTATGTCGCCGCTTGTGAGCCCTGTCAGCGTCGCAAAACGCCGTCTGCCCTCCCAGCCGGCTACCTTCAGCCGATCGACGTTCCCAACGAGCCTTTCTTTCGAGTTGGTCTCGAACTGTTGGGCCCTTTTCCACTCTCCACAGCCGGAAACAAATGTATTGCTGTTGCCACGGACTACGCGACGCGGTACGCAATCACACGAGCACTCCCGACCAGCTGCGCTACCGACGTTGCGGACTTTCTGCTGTACGACATAATATTAGTGCACGGCGCTCTCCGTCAAATTCTCACCGACCGTCGCCGCACGTTCTTATCAGCTGTCGTTCATGAAATCCGGAGGTCTTGCCATACCAAGCACAAATTTACTACTTCGTACCATCCCCAGTCAAATGGCCTCACGGAGCGCCTTAACAGGACCCTAACCGATATGCTTGCCAAATACGTTGCGCCAGACCACCATGATTGGGACATTCATTTGCCGTATGTGACGTTCGCCTACAATTCATCTCGTCACAACACTGCCGGATATTCGCCCTTCTATCTACTATATGGCCGGGACACAGCTTTACCTTTAGACACGTTACTACCTGCGGCCACTGAATATGCTGGGGAAGCCATTGCCCGCGCCGACCACGCGCGCCAAGTCGCCCGTAACCGTCTACAGGCTTCACAGGCGCGCCAACAACAGCTCTACAATTCTCACCATAGGGACGTGCACTTTTCTCCGGGTTCTCTCGTGCTCCTCTGATCACCTACTCGGCGTGTGGGTTTGTCTGAAAAACTGTTGTCGCCCTACACTGGACCATCCCGTATCGTTCGCCAAGTGACAGACGTCACGTACGAAATTGTTCTAACCGATCCAACAAAGTCATCGTCAGCTCCGAGCAACATTGTTCACGTGGCTCGGCTAAAGCCCTATTACCCCCCTTTGACATCATCTGCGTAAATTTAGCACCGGGACGGTGCTTCTATCGCCGGGGGTTATGTTACAAAACAGCCGCTAAACACGGCTGCATGAAAGAGGAGGACGAAGTCAGTTTTCGTTGGATGCTGGTCTTGCGCCATCTTACTCGTCGAGTTCTGTGCGCTGTAAATAGATCATTAAACAAGTTACTCGTAACATTATAAATAGTTTTAACAATGGCGGAAGTGATGGGAGAAGTGTGTGCACTGCAGAGGAAAGTGCTTTGAAGGAAATTTCGATTTCGTACCTCCTAATCAAGAAATAAATTTCTTCTGATCAAGCGTTCGATACTTTTTTAATACATCTCAAGCAGGTAGGCATTATCATAGAAAAAAAAAGTCAGATCCCACGTACAGTGGGAACCAGTGTTATGCGAAGCGCGAATGAGAAATATTGATATGTCGCTTTGAAATCAGCACAACGCTACGAGGTGGAGGTAATTGATGCCGTACATGATTTCCATGTCATGATTATCATGCTTGGATGTGCCGTTTACCTTTATCTATTCACGTCCCGTGATACCAAATTTAGTATATGTGGAGCTAGCGAAACGGCCGCGAGCACGCTACGAGAGTGGTATGTTCTCGCGTTCTTACATGACGCGTGTCAGGATTATCATGTTTGGACCAGTCATATATTTTGTCATCCACTGACTTCCCGTGACACCAAATTTGGTATATGTGAAGCTAGCAAAACGGCCACGATTGCATCATGAAGGGCCCAACATACTCCAATGTATCGTTGGCGCGTGCGCACGCTGGGCGCAGCGACGTTCTAGCACAAGGCGAGCTCTTTTTAGTCAGACGCCCGGCGCGACCCTGCAGCGTCCGTCGGCGCGGCCCGACAGCAACCGGCGCGAAATGCGACATGCTGTATTTCGCGCCGATGCGTTACCCAGACAACACTGGGTCTCATTTTCGTGACCGAGTGACACCGGGCGCGCTGAAATGCGCATGCGTCAAAGCAACGCAGCGCGGCGCGCGCCTGCGAGTATTTGGCAGGACCGGCGCCTGGCGTGGCAACGCCGGTGTGACGCGACGAAATGAACGCCAGCGAGCACGCGCACCGCGTCACGTCGAAATGTATTGGTGCCTTAACTGTGGCACGTAGTCATGTTCTCCCATGACACGCATCTCATGATTACCATGTGTGCACCAGTCACATACCTAGGCCGTCCATTGGCGCTACGTAATACCAAATTTGGCACTGAAGCTAGTGAAACGACCGCGAGCGCATCGTGAGTGTGGCATGTAGCGACGTTGTTACATGACACGCATCTCTTGATTATCATGTTTGCACCAGTCACATGTCTTCGTCGTCCGTTCAGGTACTGTAATACCGAGTGTGGTATATGCCACGCTAGCGAAACGGCCGTGAGCGTATCATGAGCGTGGCATGTAGTCATGTTGTTTGTTACACGCCACGCATGTCATGATTTCCATGTGAGGGTCGGTCGCTTGCGTTCGCCATACAATCATGCCATACCATACCAGTTTTGCAACATTCCATGTGAACGAAACCACCGCATGGTACCGGTTACTTGAAACGGCCGTCCCCATTTGCAGCGCCCACCAATGTTGCTGCTCAAGGTTCAGCGTTCATACTTGTGAAATTGTTAATTAAAAAGCCATTATGGCGCATGTCTACAGCACCATAACAACGCGTATATATTCTGCATGTGTGTCTTTTACTAAAAAAGGCATACATGAGAAATTTTAGGGACCGTAGCGCTCATCACGCTACGCTGACCATGCAACGCTTGCACGAAAAGGCGAAAGTTTCCAACGCTTTGCTAAGACGAGACGGTGGTGGCACCTACCCTTCGTCTTGCGTTATACACCTTATCACCTCTGAGACAGGCTCTCACACCCGTCTCAGAGACACGCGCTTAATTTTCCAAGAAAACTGCCACATGACGCTCATGTCTCACGTGTAACGTGATTTGATGCGGTCGTTCGCCTCCGCTGCATTCTCGAGGCACTCTAACGCAGCATCCCAGAATACCATTAACTGATTTTCTGGAGCAGAACATCAAATAAATGTTTTGTTCACTCTATCCACACGCAAGACTATCGCCTTTCAACGACATTTGCAGATTAACATGCAGATACGGGGCCAATTTTTTTTGTTCGACGCGAAATACTTGAAGAATTTTGTGGAGACTACAGACACAAACGTTACTTTCATGGCGTCGCATCGCGGCTGGAAGCAGTAAAATTTGTTCTTTGCGAAATGTGTGACTTGTTAATCATAATATCCAGCAGTGTTGTCATTGGCAAGTTTTTCACTTACCCGTATTTGTGGGAAAAGTCCGAGATAAATTCTATCTCTTCAAAAAATTTCCAAAACGGGTGCGACCATCGACATCAGCACTCCACATTGAAGGTGTCCGAAGCTCACTCTCATATAAGATTTTATGAAGACAGTGGAAAGGAAACACAAGATAATATCCATATAGAAACAAGGCATTTATGCTTCAGCACGGGAGCTCTGCGAACAATGCAGTTGCCAAAACATTTTTTTTTCTTTTATGCTTCTATTATTGCCGGCTTTTACCATGATGACATTCATGTTCTTTCGCAACAAGATTGGTTTCCGTCAAACTTTTGGTTGACTCATCATTGCTTTAAAGCTAGCTTATCAATCTCTCCCAATTAATTATTGATCATAAATTGATTAGCTTAATTACGAAGTAGTCAGCAACATTTATTTGTTCATGTCGTTATAGAGGGCATCGGCGTATTTTAAAATTCTAGCCTGATTTAGCTAAGGCACCATGTTTCGAAACTTCTTGAATCATAGCACTGTTGACATCAGCAATACAGAGCCCAACGTAAATAAATTTCTGTAGAAGTGAACAAGAAATAGCCTGCTCAGGCATGACGCGGGTAAATATGCTTGCTTTTGAAAGGCACTGACAGTCCACCCCGTTAGTAAAGCGGGGCCGGTCTTGAAAATAGCGGGAAAAAAGTGCCACCTCGGCGTCCGCCGGGCGTGCAGTCAAGCAACGAAAGCTGACTAGATTTGTAACCCCAGCGGCAAGTGTAAGTCAACAAACGAAGTCTTACTTTTGATTTTTAAAGTAGGCCTCACCCAAACGGGCAAGGCCCCCCAAAAATTGGCCTATAGGCTCATTAGGGTGTCCTTCCCCACGGCAATCTTTAGTAAAAGGCGAAAGATTGATTCGACCAGCTGAGGGAGGACCTGAGCGATGAATGTCGCACGGCCCACACTCCGGGGGTGCTGAAAAATAGCCAGACAAATTGGCCAAGTTCATGCAGAAGTTTTTTTCGTACGTTTCAGACTTTTATTCTCAAAATATGTGTTGTCGTAAAAACATTTCTGCACCACTCACCATAGTAACGTATACCTTTTAATTAACAGAAGTCAAATATAGGTACGTTCCTTTCAGTTTAGGCTCTTATGCTGGCGAAAAAAGTATGCAGCCGTGTACCCTTCAATCAAAGTTTGTAAGTTCCGGAGTAGCGGCACGTGAGCACGCATCTATACCATACTTGGCGCGCTTTGTATTTCGTTTTAAATGCGAACATTTCTTTGCGAACTTCGGCGACTTTGAGCGTCATCTATCTATCTATCTATCTATCTATCTATCTATCTATCTATCTATCTATCTATCTATCTATCTATCTATCTATCTATCTATCTATCTATCTATCTATCTATCTATCTATCTATCTATCTAGCCGCCTACGACATTTACCTCTCCTGGCCGTTTCGATAATGGTATCGATACCAAACTTGGTATGACATAACATGACTGTAGGAAGAACATATTTGACTAGTCATAACACGAAAATAATCACATGTATGTAATGATTTACATTTCATCCTCCTGCAGCTTTTGCGGTGGTTCAGTTCACATGCCGTATTGCAAAACTGGTATGGTATCACATGATTGCATGGAGAACACAAGCGACAGACCCTAACATGAAAATCATGACATTCGTGTCATGTAGCAACATGTACGCATGCCATGCTTATGACGCGTTCGTGGGCGTTTTAGTAAGTTCACTTATACTTTTTACTTTTACATACCGAATTGGGTATTACGGTACGTGAATAGATGACGAAGGTATGTGATGTGCAAACATGATAAACATGAGTTGCGTGTCATGCAAGAACATGACTACATGCTACGCTCATGATGTGCTCGCGGCCGTTTCGCTAGCTTCACATGTACCAAACTCGGTATTACGCGACGCGAACGGACGACAAAGGTAAATGACACATCCAAATATGGTAACCATGGCATGCGTGTCATGTAACAACATCATTACATGCCACACTCATGATGCTGTCGCGGCTATTTCTCTAGCTTCACGTATGCCAAATTTGGTATTACGTGACGCCAATGGATGACAAAGGTATGTGATTGGTGCAAACATAATAATCATGAGATGCATGTTTTGTGAGAACACAACTACATGCCACACTCAAGGCGCCAATACATTTCGACTTGACGCGGTGCGCGTCTCGTTGGCATTCATTTCGTCGCGTCACACCGGAGTTGCCACGCCAGGCGCCGGTCCTGCCATATACTCGCAGGCGCGCGCCGCGCTGCGTTGCTTTGACGCATGCGCATTTCAGCGCGTCCGGCATCCCTCCGTCACGAAAAGAGGGAGACACAGTGTTGTCTAAGTAAGGCATCGGCGCAAAATGCAGCATGTCGCATTTCGCGCAGGTTGCGTCAGGCCGCGCCGACGGCGCTGGATGCGCCTGGCGTCAGCCAATATAGTGCTTGCATTTTGCTAACGTAACGTTGCTGTGCCCAGCGTGCGCGCGCGTCAACGCGACATCGGAGTATAGTTTGCCCTTCATGATGCGCTCGCGGCCGTTCGGCTAGGTCCACTTATACCAAATTTGGTGTTACGTGACGTCAATGGTTTACGAAATATATTACTGGTGCAAACGTAATAAACCTGACACACGTCTCATGTAAGAACAATGCAACATACTACGCTGATAGCGTGCTCGCGGCCGTTTCGCTAGCTCCACATATACTAAATTTGGTATCACGTGACGTGAATAGATGACGAAGGTAAACCAAACATCCAAACATGATAATTATGACATGGAAGTCAAGTACGGCATCATTTACCTCCACCTTGTAACGTTGTGCCTATAATAAAGTCACATATCAACATTTCTTTTTCTATTGATAAGATATATAAGGAGATATAGGCGTACAAATATGGCGCCGGCTACTCCTCAGTCCTTGAGTGAAACTTGGACACGTATCTTGTAAAACATACAAAGCAGTGTACGAAATATAGAACACTCGGGCACAGATATGCAAAGGCACACTTAATTATACGCACATATCACAACAAAATGATATGGAAGTGTTCAAAAATCAACGAATGAAGTCTCTGATAATGACCCTCGGTAACATTTGGTCCAACCAGTACAAAACAGCAGAACACACGTCTGGTCCTTATGAAGATGTATTCGCTCGTGTGTACATAATAGGCGACACGTCATTCACTTCACTACTCGCACATGATTGCTGTCACATGATACTGCACATAATAAGTACATGTGTTATACAAACGAAAGATTGTTATTTCTTAGTACTTGTCAGCAATTCCGCTATCTTGTAAATTAATGCTTTTAAAGCGTGCGACGTTAAAATTCCAGTTGGCCACGGGCCTAGAAGTTTTCTCATTGGTGCTTTGCATATAATCGATTCCTACTGTACGTGGGGTCTGCCAATTTTAAATGCGAAACATTTCTTAGCGAGAATCGGCGACTTTGACCGTATCTATCTATCTATGTATCTATCTAGGCCCTTACGACTTTTAGCTCTCCTGGCCGTTTCGATAATGCTATCGATACCATACTTGGTATGGCCTAACATGACTGTATTGAGAACATATTTGACTAGTCATAACGTAAAATCATGACTTGTATGTCATGAATGTTATGATTTACTTTTCATGGTCCTGAAGCTCTTGTGGTGGTTTCGTTCATATGGCATGTTGCAAAACTGGTATGGTATGACATGATTGTGTGGCGAACACAAGCGACAGACCCCGAAACCAAAATCATAACATGCGTGTCATGTAACAATTTGGCTACATGCCACGCTCATGATGTGCTCGTGGCCGTTTCGCTAGCGTCATAAATACCAAATTTGGTTTACAATACGTGAATGGACGACGAAGGCATGTGATTGGTGCAAACATGATAAACTTGAGATGCCGTGTCATCTAACAGCATGACTATATGCTGCACTCATGATGCGCTCGTGGCCGCTTCGCTAGCTTCACGTGTACTAAACTCGGTATCACGCGATGCGAACGGACGACATAGGTAAATGACACTTCCAAGCATGATAATCAGGACATGCGTGTCATGTAACAACATGACTACATGCCACACTAATGATGCACTCGCGGCCGTTTCGCTAGCTTCACATATGCCAACATTGGCATTATGTGACATCAATGGATGACGAAGGTATGTGACTGGTGCAAACATGATAATATGAGATCGGTGTCATGTCAGAACAGGACTACATGCCACAGTCAAGGCGAATATACATTTCGACGTGACGCGGTGCGCGTGCTCACCGGCGTTCATTTCGTCTGGTCACGCGCTGGCGTTGCCACGCCAGGTACCGGTCCTGCCTTACACTCGCAGACGCGCGCCGTGATACATTACTCTGACGCATGCGCATTTCAGTGCGTCCGGCGTCCCGGCGTCATGAAAAGAGGGGTATTGGGTGTTGTCTGGGTAACGCATGGGCGCAAAATGCAGCATGTCGCATTTCGCACCGGTTTCCTTAGTAGGGCCGCACATGTGGACGCTGCTCCTGCTGGTCATGCCTGGCGTCAGGCAACGTAGTGCTTGCATTTTCCTATCGTAGCGTCGCTGTACCCAGCGCGCGTGCGCGTCAACGCTACATTGGAGTACATTAGGCTCTTCATGATGCGCTCGCGGCCGTTATCCTAGCTCCACATATACCAAATTTCTTGTTACGTGACGTCAATGGATGGCGAAATGTATGACTGGTGCAAGCATGATAATCCTGACACGGGTGTCATGTAAGAACGTGACAGCATATCACACTCATAGCGTGTTTGCGGGCGTTTCGCTAGTTCTACATATACTAAATTTGGTATCACGTGACGTGAATAGATGACAAAGGTAAACGACACATCCAAACATAATAATCATGACGCGGAAGTCATGTACGGCATCATTTAACTCCACTTCGTAAGTTGTGTTAATTTTAAAGTGACATATCAACCTTTCTGATTCGTGTTTCACATATCATCGATTCCCATCGTACGTGGGATCTGCCCATTTTTTTGTTGTGTGTGCGTGCTACTTTATCCTGAAATTTGTGTGGAAGTTTGTGTGGACACCGCAGCCTGTGGCCACTGTGGCAAAGAGGAAACAATCCAACATATTCTTTGTGACTGCCTATAGCATATAGTAAACAACGACTATGCCTTCGCAAGGAACTCAACAAATTAGATGATCAACCTCTGTCGGAGCAGGGAATTCTGCAGTATCGACAGGATGTGATTTCACAGAAGAGGGCCCTGAAAGCGCTACTACACTTTTTGCGATCGACCGGCCTTACTGAACGGTTGTAGCTAGGACAACCTTCCTGTGTGTTTTTTTCGTTTTTTTATGAGTGCGCGTGCGTTTTTTTTTCTCTATCTAACCCCTCTTTCTTGCCCCTACTTCCCCGCCCCCAGCGCTGGGTAGCAAACCAGATGCCAATATCTGGTTAACCTCCCGGCCTTTCCTTTCTCATTCTCTCTCTGTGTGTGAATTGCTAAGTTCTTAATGTGTAGCACCTTAAACTGAATAATACCAATTAGCATATCATTATGCTGTATTGCATTGAACCGACTGCGCCCTTAGTTCGACAGGCTCCATAAAGCGAACCTTAAACTTTGCTACTAACACGTGGGTACATATACCAAAATATGTTGTTCGTCAATAGCTCCATATAGTTAGGCACACAATATGTAAGTTCAGCTGTTTTTGCCTAAGTGCTCTCTATACCGTTGGTCAACCATGCTGTTGAACCATCTGGCCTTCTCCTCCTTACAGCGTTTTCACTCTCCTATTCCACTACGAACAAATGCATTGGCATACACAGATTATTTGCGAAGGAAGAACTCTTTAAGCTCGAACCACAAGTACGCGTTACAATGCGTCAGCGCGTCTACACGAAGCTGTCTCTCTCTCCATGGGCTATTTCTGCGGACATCCACCTTGGTACCCCTGAAACTTGGATTTATCGTCACCGCCAAGTTCTCCGCTTCGCCTAGACAACACCTTCGTCCAGGTGGGTCCAGTTTTGACCACTTGAGGGACGTCTTTCACTCCCGGCTACAACGCCGCCTCGCTAAGGGCTCTCAGCCCGGCGATTGCGGCCGCTAACGTGGTTACGGGCTATGATCCTACCTCAAGCCAAATGCTGTCCATGGAGATTTCATCCTCCGAAAACACTATGCCATCAGAAGATGAATACCTCGACGACATGGTGAGACTGTGGCAACGCAAGCAAGCGAAATCGAAGCCTGCGTCTTAACAACAACGAGACGCCACAGCGAGCCACCATTCCCCAGCCTTGCAAGGAACGCCGGCGCGCCATCCCTCCGGTGGTGTGCCTACCTCTGCTCCGTCCTCGCAGCTAGCGAAGCAACGCAAGTGGCGTCCGCGTCAAACTCCTCGCCTCTCTCGCGACGACTACATCGTGGTAGTGAAACCTCGCGTTCCCTGCGAGTTACGCACATTTGTCCCGGCTGATCGCGCGGGCGACGCCATCCGCAGCTACCTTGGCGACCATACTACCACGCAAATTCAAGTGTGGCCAATCTGGGAACAGAACATCTTAGTCTGCAGCACCACCATTTTGCCTATGGCGCAGCGACTCCTCGGGGACTTCCAGCTGCAAGTGGGGGACCAGCAGCTACCCGTTCGAGGCCACGCCAAGGCACCAGGGGATACATGCAGGGGCGTCATCAACGTAAACCCTGCTGAAAGCCCGGAAAAGATAAAGTCTGAACTGTATTGGCCTCGAGGTACTATCCTTGCGGTCCGCAAACTCGGAGATTCCGCGGCGGCGGTGGTGACTTTCGAGGGCACGAAGTTACCCCGCTTCCTCTTCTACCACTGCGTGGCGACGTACATCCGCGCCTACAAGAAAACGGTCCCGGTTTGCACCAAGTGCGGTACCATCGGCCATCGACCACCTCAGTGTCCTCACCCCGCTCCAACGCAGTGTGTCAAATGTGGAACCCCCGCACCCGCAGGTCTCAATGCCCACGACTGCCACTCCAAGTGCCTCCTCTGCCACGGCGCCCATGAGACTGGGACCAGTGGCTGCACGGCAAAATATCGAAAATACCGGAAACGCAAGCAGCCCTCAACATCTCCTCGAGGGACGACCTCATGTTCGTCACAGCCAGACAGTGGCACCAACCGGCATGAGTCGGCTCCACCACTCCACGCCGACACTCAGGCATTCCCACTGCTCGAAGCACCAGCGGCGGTACCTCAGGTGAGCAGTTGGGCGGGGAAAGCTGCTTCTAAGCCTCTCTCATCCCCTTCTGTCGATCCTCCTTCTCCCGAACTTGCGGCCCTTCGCCAGCAAGTTGCGGCACTTCAAAAGCAAAATTCTCTTTTAACTAAACAACTCGAACTCTTAAATAAGCGACTTCAACCCCAACAACAGTGTACTGCAAAACCATCCGGTATTGCCTCCTCTGTCCAGGCGGCTACGCCAGCTACGTCCAAGCTTAGTCCTCGCGCTAAGTCCACTCCCATTAAACCGCCGGTTCAAGCAACCATGTGTACTCCCGCACTCGGAACCGGTGCCACATCTACTCCAGAAGCTCTTGAGGCTCCTGGGGCACCTCAGGTTATCTTCCCGCTAACCAAACTCTCCCTAGCGAAGAGCGCACCCCGCGCGTAGAGGAACGCCTCACGCGCGTCGAAGCTGCGATTAATCACCTCCTCACTAGCTTCTCGGTCCAACGCATAGTAGTAGAGGTTACCCAGGCTATTCAAGCCTGGGCAATCACCCAGTTTCAACCCAAGGCATCGCGTTCCCGCTCCTGCTCGGTGAGCAGTGAGGGTACAGCTCCACGGCGTCGTCGTAAGGTGGCTACCACCACCCCGCCGTCGGACAATCCGGCCTCCGTGCCCCTCCCTGCCTCTGAGGAATCCGAGCGGGACATGCAGGACCAAATAGAAAACCTAAGACAGTCACGATGGCTACCAATCGTACGTCCCGTTCAAATATTGCGTCTAAATTCGAGATCATACAGTGGAACCCTGGAGGCTTCGGGAACAGGCGAAAGCGTTCACATCTTTCGCTTTTCCTCAGCTCACTTGGCTCTCAGCCGGCCGTCTTGGCGCTCCAAGAATCTGGCCCTGCTCCATCCCTTTCTGGATACTGCTCCTATGTCGGCGGCACCACCACATGCCTCCTCGTGCATAAAGCTTACACGGCGGTACAGATTGACCTCGATCTGGATTTTCCTTACGACTACTGCATGATATCAGTGCTGTCTCAGCGGAGGGGCCAACCATCAATACATATCTTAAACGTTTACTGCCCCCCTCGCCTTGCAAGGGCTTCGTTTGCGCATCTCTTCCATCGGGCGCTGCGTATAGCGGCCCGACAACCACTGGTGATTGTCGGGGACTTTAATGCCCCCAGCCCTCACTGGGGTTACCACTACGAGAAGGCCCGGGGCAGAGAGCTCAAAGAGCTCATTTCCTCGCTGAGCCTGACGCTTCTTACCGATCCGGCACAACCCACACGTTCCGGCAACTCGGTCACGCGAGACACATGCCCCGACCTCTCCCTCACCCGTCACATCCGCGATGCTACATGGGAGAATTTAGGCGAAAACCTAGGCAGCGATCACTTTTTACTCCGCATTTCGTTCACACCGTGGCAGAAAATGCGCCAACACTGGGGCCAAGCCCGTCTCACCGATTGGACTCAGTTCAGAATGCAACCATTCCCCGCCAGCCTCTCCTCGACCGAATATGCAGCGTGGGCATCATACGCTCTCCATATGAAACAAGCGAACACTCGCACCATTGTAACCTCTAATTTGACTCCTGCAATCGATCCACACCTCCTACATCTTTGGCACGCTCGCCGCGGGCTCATAAGGCGCTGGAAACGCAACAAACTTAATCGGAAACTTCGCGCTCGCATTGAGGCGCTCACTGCAGAGGCGGCCGCATACTCCGTACAACTTTCCGATGCTAACTGGGCAGACACCTGTTCGAAGGCTGCAAACCAGATGAGTTCTAAGAGTGCGTGGCGACTCTTTAGAAGCCTTCTCGATCCCTCCACCACCAGGGGAGAAACGCAACGCCAGCTCCACCGTGTTCTGCATGCCTTTCAGGGCACTACGGATGAACTCGCGCGAGAACTTTGTGACCGCTACATTTGCCGCACAATTGATCCCGCAGGCCCAGCATATACGTATTCCGGCGCCCCTAACACCGACCTCGACGCCCCATACACGCTTTCTGATTTACGATTTGCACTCACGAAAATGCGACGGGGCACGGCCCCTGGACGCGACGGAATCACAGTATCGCTCCTGGCAAATCCTCCCGACCAAGCACACCTCTCACTACTCCACCTTATAAATTCGATATGGGACGGCTCTCCGCTTCCGACGGAATGGACCACATCGGTCGTGACATTCATTTCCAAATCGGCAAAGTCCGTTAGTATTGAGGCACTGAGACCCATCTCACTTACGTCTTGCGCAGGCAAACTCATGAAAACCATGGTTCGCGAACGCCTTTCCACCTACTTGGAGGCCAGGAGGACCTTTGCCGACACGATGTTTGGCTTTCGCCCGCATCTGTCGGCGCAGGACGTCCTGCTCCAGCTTCAACACGATATCATAGAGCCGACTACTATGCGCCATAACGATAAAGCCGTGCTCGCTCTCGATCTCCGCGGGGCGTTCGACAACGTCAAACACAGCACTATACTCACTAACCTGTCTACCACAAACTGCGGGCAGAAGACTTTCAACTACATTCGCGCCTTTCTATCACATCGCACCGCCTTCATTCGCCTTAATTCTACCGAGCATGGCCCGTATTTATTAGGCACGCGGGGTACACCTCAAGGGGCAGTCCTGTCTCCTCTGCTTTTTAACCTGGCGATGATGAACCTTCCCTCTCTTCTAAGCGAGGTCGAGGGAATACAACACGCACTATATGCGGACGATATCACAATCTGGACCAACACCGGCTCCTTAGCACAAATCGAAGAACGCCTGCAAAAGGCTGCCCTTCTGGTGGACACCTACGCAAGTTCATGCGGCCTGGAGTGCTCTCCAGGTAAATCGGCTCTTCTTTCAGTCTCTCCGCTACCGCCGCCTCAAATTTTTCTTCCGTCCGGGCCCGTCCCGTCAGTGCAAAACATTCGGGTTCTTGGCCTTCACCTCACATCGTCCTTGGATCCAAAGGGCACAATAGCAGGCCTCAGACGCACCAGCGAACAGGTGAGCCGCATGATACGGCAAGTTTCTACCAAGCGCGGCGGCCTCCGCGGGTCTCAGTCCCTCCGATTGGCCCACGCGTTTGTGACCAGTCGCGTCCTCTACGCCTTGCCTTACCTTCGCCTGCGTCGTCGACACGAGCACCAGCTGGACGTCCTTCTTCGTTCAGTATACAAACACGCTCTGGACCTACCTATTGCAACTTCCAACAGCCGATTCGTGGCTCTGGGGGTACACAACACCTTTGCAGAGATGCGCGAAGCTCATCGCGTTAACCAAATCAATCGACTGTCGCAGACGCCTTCAGGGCGCCGTCTTCTACACAGACTTGGCCTTAACCCGATATCTGACCAAGACCCTCTGCAGCCTGTACCAGAGCTCTGGCGTCAAAAACTATGGGTGGAACCTCTACCCCGTAATATGAACCCCGACCTCCATCCTGGCCGTAGGCTAGCACGCGCCGCGGCCCTTCATACGCGACACTCCGATCGTCCTGGTGTTTTCTACGTGGACGTCTCAGGTCCCTCCCCCTCGGGTCACTTCACGGCTGCTGTGATTACAGAGGGCAAACACGTAGATGGCCTCTCCTTTCGAGCAGACACAGTAACGCACGCTGAAGAGGTTGCCATAGCTTTGGCCGCCTCTCACCCTGCCTCACGCACCATCCTCACAGACTCGCGCTCGGCCTGTTCTCAGTACCTTCAGGGTTCCATTGCCCCGCTGGCGGCTAGCCTGCTACAGGCAGCCTCTTGGCGCTTTAACCCTCACACCATTCGTATAGTCTGGATCCCAGGCCACTCGGGCCTGCCCGGCAACGAGGCGGCAAATGCCGCTGCCCGCGCTTCTCCTGTCCGGGCCGTTGCCCCTCCATGTCCCGAGACGGAATCTGGCAATACCAACCTGACGCGCTTTCGCGAAATTTTGGCTTATTACCGGGCTTCGCGCCGCCTCTACCCGGACCCCGCACGCGGTTTGGAGAAAGCGGACGAACGACTGCTACGCCGCCTGTAGACAAACACCTTTATCAGTCCGGCGGTTGCCAGGCACTTTTTGCCGGAAATCAATGGCACCTGCTCGACCTGTCATGTCCTCGGCGACACATATCACGTCGTAGCATCGTGCCCAGTTAATCCCGTCCCTTTCTCACCCCCTTTTCCTATCCCAACTAGAGAGGCTTGGGAGGAGCACCTGCTCGGCTGCTCTACCTTGGCTGCACAACGCTCCTTGGTGGAGCGCGCACGGGCAGCTTCCAGCTCCACTGGCGTCCCGGAATAGGGTCTTGCCACTCTAGCACGCCGATGTGCCTCGTCGGCACTCTCTAGTATACTTTTTCCGAAATAAATGTTTTTTACCACCACCACCACCACCATCTCTCCATGGGGAGAAAGCATGGCGCAAGTCCACACGACGTGCACTGACGCGTTGTGACGTGTACGTGTGGTTAGGGCTTTGTACACCTGAAGCTCCGATCCGCACTGCGCCCAAATAATGGCGCAGCCAACTGGTATGCGGGACTTGCAGCGTTTACACGCCCTCCGCGTCCCCGTGGCGCAGCGAAGAAAGTTCTGTGTGTGTGGCACAGTTCGAAAGACAAACGAAATTTGCTGTGCCTGGGGCCACAGACTTGCAGCTCTGAAAACGGTACCCAGTGTCAGGCAGCTACCTCTACTTTCCACAGTTCTTTCCAGTTTTAGCAAGTACCAGCAAACGTATGCATCTCTCTTAGCGTCATCTACATAACCAGGGTTGTGACCGTGTGACTCGAATCAATCAGTCACACCCTGTTAGGCGGTTTGTTCGAACCCTGATGAGATCGTCAGTATCCGGTAGGTACGTTCCGAGCGCATCCTCTAGATTCTCAGTAGAGCTCGAATCCAGTCACCGGTGGGACGACAGCCCACGACATCGGCCGTTCGGAGGCCGCGTGAAGGTGCTGTCACGAGCAGCTCCAGACTCCAACACTGGGATGTACTGGATGGTCGCCTTCCGTCCCGGCTGATCGACCGGAAGCTGGGAGTCTCGTGGCGAAGAACATTCGTCTCGGACGAGGTAGGAGTCCCATTGCGAGCATTTTCTTTTAATGTCGTGTGCTGTCCATGTTCGTCATACACCCACATCCTCCTGTGTTAATTTGAATTCATACCATGTTTAGCATGCAAGCATGTGAGCGCCCTCGCGTGCTCAGAGAAATAAGGAAATGAGGTGTTCCTAGAGGCAGATGTATTGATAGTATATATGCTCAAATTCGCGTATTTCAGCGTCGTACAAAATTTTGAAATAATAACGTTATGACATGTTGTTGAGCAATTCACTGCAATCTTTCGATAGTTTACACGTGCGCCCATGACACACACAAACTTTAGCAAATAATAACAATGAGCAGACTACCATTTTATGCCGTGGTGTCGCTGTTCACATAATTTGGTACCTCATTGTCTTACTTATATTAGTTCAATGGCAAAACAGACGACATATAAACTTTATTGGAACTGATGAAGAACTAAGTCGCGGTCTTGTGGCAAAATGTAATGGTCGAAGCTACTGAATTGAGCTGCTGCTGCTGCTCGATTCACGCTCTGTACCGAATCTGTCAACAATGAGAGACGGTTTTGGTACTTCAGGTTCCTGGGACTTTTTTCTATTCCAGTCGTGAAAAGAGTGGTCGTATATGTCACTATCGTACAGCTTTTGTACTGGAACAAGTATAATGTGACACACTCTGACGAATTTTCAGTTACTTTCAAATAACGCGAAAATTTCTGTTATTCCTCAACGTGATTTTCTTAACTCATCATGCAAATGCACAGTGTTAAGCGCTGGAACATAAATGTCCGGTATTTTCTAAAAATTAACATTTGCTGTTGTTGTGCGCTTGTTTTTCATCTTCACTCTGTGTTTTTTGAGCGCAGTGTGGTTTCAATGTATAGTTAGAAACTCACGAGACTTTCAATTCTATTGCGTTTTTCATTATGATTGTAACTGCATAAGCATTTTTATAACAACTCAACCAATAAACCATCCGTTGGTCTTTACTTGTGTACGACTATTTTATTAACCTTTAGATAACGTCTGGAAGCCTACAGGGAACAGAGGTATGATAAAAAAAATGACAGCATATCCACGGGGTGAATGATGGAGAGTGGGGCGAAGCATCCGTCCATCCATGCGTGCGTCTGTGTGGCCGTCCGTGCGTCCATCCGCCGGTCCGTGCGTGCGTCTGTTCATGCGTCCGTCCCTGCTTTCGTCCATGCATCCGCTCCTGCGTCCATCCATGCGTCCATTCGTCCGTGCAGCCATCCGTGCGTCCATCCATGCATCTGCTTTGTGCCCGTTCTTCCACCTATTCAATACTCCAAGTACCACCACCTCGCATCTTTTCATCATATATTCCTCATATAGAAGCACCGCCATCCAGTGGACATTCCAAGGACTGAACGAGAGGAGGCACACGCACACTTTCTTACGGCCTGCGCTTCGTGTCTACTTCCCGCCTTCAACCACCTCGAGTTCATGGTATATACTATAGTTCACTGTATTCATGGCACTGCGGCCCAATGCTCGCTAAACCTTTCTAAAATCTAGGAGGTTACGCCCAGCGAGTATAACGTAGCGACCCTTTCTTGTGTTCTGTGCGTGTTTGAACAATAAAAATTTGCAGCGTGCGCGTTAACTAAAAAGACGAATTATCCTGTCTCTCATTCCCACTTAGCAGCCATTGACATGTACATTGAGCACTATCTTTTATTGTTCAACAACGCACAGAAGAAATCTCTCACCAGCACTACTTCGAAGGTCAAAATGTTATACTTGTTACACACTACTACAACGGCTACGAGGGGCAAATAGGTGCCGCTATTAGGAGCTTCACCCCTAAAAAGGATAGAAAGACAGCTGCAAAGTTTAGAACCATATCAATTCTCTGAGTAATGAGGCAAGCACGAAACAGAGATTGATAACTACAGTTCGAGGGGTCAGACTAGAAGGGGATCAGGCAATGGGATATATGATATCAATAATGACAGAAAAGTTTAAACACTAAGAAAGCACAGCATGCACGATACCGGATGGGTGTAGACCAATTAGCACAGTGGTTCCACTGGGACAACGAGAGTGGGAAAGGGAAGAAAAAAGGGTTACTAATAGCGCATCAACAGGCCCTGACGCCATCCCAATTATGCCAATAAAGAAATAAGGACGAAACCCTAAGCAAACTTTAAGAGAGGCAGCGAGCAAAGCAATTATGGAGTGGGAATCCCCCAATGGGTGGAAACTAAGCAGGATGAGCATGATCTATAAAGGAAAGGGCGACTAGGCTGATGTAAACAACTGCCGTCCGATAACAGTGACATTGGTGGCGAAATGGTTCTGTGATCGAGGTCAGCAATCACGGAATAAATTCCCACATGCGGTGCAACATTATCATGACATATGATTGAAAAAAAAATGGTTCCAATCGTGCATGTTACACCGCAAATGTAGTCGAAAGACGATAGTCTTGCGTCTGGAGAGAGTGAACAGAACGTTTATTTGACGTTCTGCGCGCAAGAAAATCGGTGTATTCTGGAGGCCCTGCGTTAGAGTGCCTCGAGCGTATAGCGGAGGCAAACGAGCGCATCGAGGCACGTTAGACAAAAGTGCCATCTGGCAGTTATTTTCGAAAACGAAGGCGAGCAGCCCGCGGAGAAAGATACGCGTTAGTTTCGGAGGTGATAAGGTGTAGAACGCAAAGCGACGGGCAGGTTCCACTTCCGTGACGTCATAGCAAAGCGTTGGAAACAACTTTTTGAGCATCGCGTTGCACTGTCAGCGCAGCGCGCTAAAACACTACATTCCTTAGAGTTGCGTGTGCCTCTTCTAGTATAAAGGCAGACATACAAAACTTCGAAGTGTTGTTATGGCGCCTCAGATATGTACAATAATTGCTTTTTAATTGACAATCGCACAACTATGAACGCTAAACCTTGAGCAATATTGGTGGGCGCTGCGAATGGGGTTAGCCGTTCGGTGCCGTTTGAGGTATCGTTAGGGCGGACAAACAGACAAATGTACAGACAGACCAAAACTTTTTCGTCGAAGGTCCCCAAAAAAGAGTATCGTCTTTAATAAGAAACAATGTCACCGTGTGTTTTGTTGAAGTTAACAAATTCAATGCGGAGAAAATTAAAGCCATTTAAGTTCTCTCATACGGCATTCCTCATCACCCACTGAGCAGTTTCTGCGATATTAAACGCGATAATCGAATTACTTAATCTTTTTTCGCAGTTACTTCGCTGTATCTTATGCCGACAACGCGTTTGCATACCTCGCTGATTTTGACTTGATACACAAACTTGGAGAGTGCATTGTCACTTAATTGAGATGGAGCCGTAAAGGTAAGCTAACAATAACATGACAAACAAGAGAATACACTGTTTTCCATTAAGACGCTTGGGATCTTCGTTGAAACGCGGTACTTTGAATGAGTCTGCGTACTCACTGATGCAAAGCATGCGTGCAACTTGGGCAATGCTAAAACATGCTTGGAGTTCATGCATAAAAGCCGGAGATTATACTTTTTTTTCACATGCGTACTGAACGCTGAGATTAACGCACCCGCAGATCATCGCATCAAATTCGTTTCTACGTTCATAAAAGTGCCGAATCCTGGGGTTACGCCGCCAACCGGTCACTGCAACTGGCCCTTGTTGCGAAAGACGGCGACGCCAACACGGTCCCGAAGGCGCCACTGCTTCGAACTCTCCAGGGAAGGTCACCAGCCGTTTTGTAGCGTAGGTTTCTCAGCTCGCGGCTGCTTCTGCGCAGAGCTGATGACGAGCGGACGAGACGACGGTGAGTTAAAGAAGGTTTATGTACAGCATATATACAGAGGCGTTACAAATTCGGCACTGGGGCCGACAGAGACTCGAAGAGCCGAGCTCTCCTCTCTAACACATAGGTCTGCTCTCAAACGGGTCTGCTAACACATAGCTCAACTCTTTATGACATAGCTCTCTTCTCTGACACACAGCTCCACTCTCTTATCACATAGCTCTCTTCTCTACCACACAGCTCAACTGCTACACACATGTATGCTCTCACATAGGACTTCTCTGAAACACGTCTGCTCTCCAACAGGTCTGCTACTCGCGACGCGCCGCAGGGCTTCTTTTATATCCACCGGGTCCAACCCAAATGTCCAACCAAAAGCGCCGCTGGTCATGAGGTCAGACTCCTCCAATGGGGTCGCCGCTGGGCCGCGTTTTTCTTTCTCATCAAATCTGGAGAGGCTGCGCTGCAGGTGGCTGCACCCAAGGACGAGTGACGTCGCCGCGCATTGCGTCAGACCCCCAGACAGGAAGACGCCGGTTGTTTATTTGACGGGCTCGCGGGCTGGCCTTGACACAGATTTCCTTTTTCCGAGGCACGGACGTTCGCTGTGGACTCGCAGGCATAACACCCTATAGCTGTTACTCACAGTGAGCGCCGATGCTTTCTTAAACAAGATACACTTTTACTGACACGGCACTCACCACACACAATTGTGTCTGTTTCACCGTCTGTAAATGTGAGCTTATATCATGACCGACTTTCAACGCCTCTATGCTCCAGAATAAACGTGGTTATATTTCAAAAAACGATACCGGTATTCTTCGCACAGACCGCCACGTGGATCTACTTCTCCTAGCTAAGCAGCCAGCCAGCATTACAGAATATTTCTCACGCAGTTCAGCACACACTTAAATGTTCTTTGACTCGATCGCATCACAACTCGCCTTGCAGCAGTAAAATGGCAGTAAATGTTCAACAGGGGAAAATTGGAGGACAAATAAAAGTTGATCCAATCCAATACAATCAACAGGGGAAAACGTAAAACTTTCGCCAAGCACCGTGCTACGCTGAGCCAGCAGCGGTGGTGTTTTGCTAACTACCTCCACTGCACGTGCGCCGGTTACGTCATACAGCGATGTAGAGGCCGCGGTGTAACAAACCCCGGGTGGGACAGGTCTATTCCGGTAAGTGGTAAAATATTTGAACAACATAACAGCGATACTGCATCCTGTTTTGGTAAAACCTCGGCGATACCCAAGCGGAAGCCATTCGTAGGGTTCAGCAGGCTTTCGGTGACGATGCAGTGAGCGATTCTCGGATAAAGGAGTTGCACAACCACTTCAGCGATGGGCGTACATCGGGGACAGCGAACCGCGGTCAGGCAGACCCTCAACAAGCCGAAGTGAGTTTATGTCATTGCGCAAGCGCGGACTAACGACGTATACTTTTGTCTTCTCACAGTTCGATAACTTGCGAACGAGGTATACACCGAGAGTAAGCGTTGGATCACTATACTTGCGAATTTTACAATTCTGTAAGGCGCGAGCGATATAATCTGTGAACAGAAAGAAAAAACTTCGCTGGTCAATGCCTCCTAGTAACGCATTGCGCCCTCCTCAACGTCTTATGCACCAAGCACAGCTCATTCCGGCGATTCGTCAGGCGCCGTATGGCCCGATATTGCTTCGCGTGACTTTTGACTGCTTTCCAAGGTGAAAGTTTTGAGCAAAGAAAACTAATTCGACTCAAGAGAATACATTATGCAGAATATTCCAGGTTGGCTGATGACTTTTCAAAATATGTGCCCGAGAAATGGTACAGGTATGGGCAGTCGCCAAGGTTCGCCCATACCTGTACGGGCGCTCATTCCGTGTTGTCACGGATCATCACGCGCTCTGCTGGCTAGCCTCCCTGAAAGACCCCACGGGACGTCTCGCTCGTCTGGCTCTACGCCTTCAAGAGTACACGTTCCCTGTAATGTACAAAACAGGGCGATTACATCAGGATGCGGATTGTTTATCCCGCTACCCTGTTGACGAAGCAACCAATACCGACGCTATCACGGACGTTTTTTTCGTGTCGCAGCTGTTAAACATTGGCGAATAGCAACGTCGGGATGCTTCTTTACGAGCCATCATTGACAAACTGGAGTCAACGCCTCGCGACCCGTCCCTACGAATGTTTTTGGTGAAATACGGGATCCTATATCGCCGAAACCTCGATTCCTTCGGATCAGACTTACTTCCTGTCATCCCAGCGCAGCTGCGTTCCTCAGTCCTGCATCAACTTCATGACGCTCCCATGACGGGCCATTTGGGCGTTTCTCGCACGTACGATCAAGTACGACGCCGGTTTTTTGGCCTGGACTTGCCCGCTCTGTTCGACGCTATGTCGCCGCTTGTGAGCCCTGTCAGCGTCGCAAAACGCCGTCTGCCCTCCCAGCCGGCTATCTTCAGCCGATCGACGTTCCCAACGAGCCTTTCTTTCGAGTTGGTCTCGACCTGTTGGGCCCTTTTCCACTCTCCACAGCCGGAAACAAATGTATTGCTGTTGCCACGGACTACGCGACGCGGTACGCAATCACACGAGCACTCCCGACCAGCTGCGCTACCGACGTTGCGGACTTTCTGCTGTACGACATAATATTAGTGCACGGCGCTCTCCGTCAACTTCTCACCGACCGTGGTCGCACGTCCTTATCAGCTGTCGTTCATGAAATCCTGAGGTCTTGCCATACCAAGCACAAATTTACTACTTCGTACCATCCCCAGTCAAATGGCCTCACGGAGCGCCTTAACAGGACCCTAACCGATATGCTTGCCAAATACGTTGCGCCAGACCACCATGATTGGGACATTCATTTGCCGTATGTGACGTTCGCCTACAATTCATCTCGTCACAACACTAGCGGATATTCGCCCTTCTATCTACTATATGGCCGGGACACAGCTTTACCTTTAGACACGTTACTACCTGCGGCCACTGAATATGCTGGGGAAGCCATTGCCCGCGCCGACTACGCGCGCCAAGTCGCCCGTAACCGTCTACAGGCTTCACAGGCGCACCAACAACAGCTCTACAATTCTCACCATAGGGACGTGCACTTTTCTCCGGGTTCTCTCGTGCTCCTCTGGTCACCTACTCGGCGTTTGGGTTTGTCTGAAAAACTGTTGTCGCCCTACACTGGACGATCCCGTATCGTTCGCCAAGTGACAGACGTCACGTACGAGATTGTTCCAACCGATCCAACAAAGTCATCGTCAGCTCCGAGCAACATTGTTCACGTGGCTCGGCTAAAGCCCTGTTACCCCCCTTTGACATCATCTGCGTAAATTTAGCACCGGGACGGTGCTTCTATCGCCGGGGGTTATGATACAAAACAGCCGCTAAACACGGCTGCATGAAAGAGGAGAACGAAGTCAGTTTTCGTTGGATGCTGGTCTGGCGCCATCTTACTCGTCGAGTTCTGTGCGCTGTAAATAGATCATTAAACAAGTTACTCGTAACATTATAAATAGTTTTAACAATGGCGGAAGTGATGGGAGAAGTGTGTGCACTGCAGAGGAAAGTGCTTTGAAGGAAATTTGGATTTCGTACCTGCTAATCAAGAAATAAATTTCTTCTGATCAAGCGTTCGATACTTTTTTAATACATCTCAAGCAGGTAGGCATTATCATAGAAAAAAAAGTCAGATTCCACGTACAGTGGGAACCAGTGTTATGCGAAGCGCGAATGAGAAATATTGATATGTCGCTTTGAAATCAGCACAACGCTACGAGGTGGAGGTAATTGATGCCGTACATGATTTCCATGTCATGATTATCATGCTTGGATGTGCCGTTTACCTTTATCTATTCACGTCCCGTGATACCAAATTTAGTATATGTGGAGCTAGCGAAACGGCCGCGAGCACGCTACGAGAGTGGTATGTTCTCGCGTTCTTACATGACGCGTGTCAGGATTATCATGTTTGGACCAGTCATATATTTTGTCATCCACTGACTTCCCGTGACACCAAATTTGGTATATGTGAAGCTAGCAAAACGGCCACGATTGCATCATGAAGGGCCCAATATACTCCAATGTATCGTTGCCGCGTGCGCACGCTGGGCGCAGCGACGTTCTAGCAGAAAGCGAGTTCTCTTTAGTCTGACGCCCACGCTACCGGGGGGCGCTGCAAGCGCGCGATGATGTAGGACGTGCTGCGCTTCGGCTCCGCTGATTTTCGGCTGGAACCACGGGCAACTTCACAGTACCCCGTCAAGACCAGCATCAATCGTTTCGGCAACTCACAGGCAACACGTGAATACCAGTGTCATCCAGGTGGGCCGGTTTTTAACAACTTTACGGCCGATCATCACCCGACCACGTTGGCGACGCCGTTAAGCCAAACGGCGACGCCGACGCCCGGCGGCGTGGGACCGGCTTTCCGAGGCAACATGGACGCTACTCTCATGCACCGTGGATACGACCCACATGCCATGACGTGGGAGACGATTACGACTTCCGAAACGCCAAATTCTGCTTCTTCACCGAGGTTTCGGAGCCAAGCTCTCAACGACGCGGTGGAACGCCGCTCGCAAGCCAACGTCAAGAAGGCAGCGTCCGCCACTGCCCCGGCATCCGGCACGCCAGTTGACAAGACGCAGCCTCCCGCTTCGCGCGCTGTGGGACGCAAGGGCAAGTTTCTCACCAAATGGAAGCCTCGCCCGTTTCCGAAACCGAGTCCGGACGACTATGTAATAGTCGTAAAGCCACGAGAGTGCATCTCATTTCATGATGCTTTCTCAGAGAACTGGTACGGGACTGCGTTTAAGGCATACTTCGGGCCCAAGCGAGCTGAGATGCTTACACTTATTCTATCGAGAGAGCAAAATTTGATCGTGATTTACACCCCGGACCCTGACACGGCAGACAAAATCATCGGGGACTTCGCGGTAAACATCGAACACAGGCAGGTTCTGCTCAACGGGTACCTGTGACAAGATGGTAGCAATGTCTGCCACGGAGTCATCGTAGTCCGCAACACAGATACGACGGAGACGCTCCGAGAGAGCGTACGCTGGTGGTCAGGCACCATCGTCGAGGTGCGTAAATTTGGCACATCGAACAAGGCGCGTGTAAATTTCGCCGGCAAGGAGAAGCCACGCTTTGTTCACTACGACACAATGCTGATCCCCGTAGAGCCCTACTACCGGACGATCCCGGCCTGCTGCAAGTGCGGTGTGGTCGGCCATCGGATGGACACTTGTCCCAACCCACGACCGGATACGTGTGGCCTGTGTAGACAGCAGGTTCCGCTTGTGGAGGAGGGGGTGCGGGCCCCTCATGAATGTGTAGCCGTATGTTCTGTGTGCGGTGGAGCACACGCCACAAACTCTCGAGCATGTACGGCCAAGTACCGTAATTCGAAGGTGGCCGCACAACAAGGCAGATATTCTAAAAGGGCGTCCAAGAAACGACGCAAAGATCAGACTCCCAGTGAGCCACCACGCCGGGAAGTCGCCAAGACAGACAAGCCTGCTTCCCCTACTGGAGGAACTGAAAAGCAGCCGACGGCGCAACCATGCGGCGAAGCCGGGCCATGGGCCAACGCCATCAAAAACGGAAACCAGGTGGGTGGTACGGGTAGAGCTGCCTCCTCATCCCCCCCTATCATCCCCTCTTCATCGCGTAACGCCGACCAAAATAATATTGCCAAACTTCAGGCACAAATCGAAGCGTTACAGAAAAGACTAGCGGCAGCTGAGGCCAAACAGACCCAACTAGTCTCCCATCCTCCTCCCCCCGCAGTAGAGGTAATGGAGAGTGAGACCGGGGCGGCGGCAGCGGACGCGGTTGCCGCACTCGAGGCTCGTGTGAACACCCTTGAGGTCCGTATGGACAGCCTTATAACTGTCCTCGAAACCCAAATATCAGCGGCTGTAAATGCCGCCATTGCTAAAATGACTGAAACCATCCCAACCCTGATAGCCCAACAAGTTGCGCATTTCACCAAACGAGCCAGCCCAATTAAGGACGTGTCTGGCCGGTACCTTAAAACGCTTCGATGACAGATCGAATTTGACGATGATGACAGCTGCTCCGCCTCCGGAATTGAGGACACCCCCTCCCCGCGAGTGCTGGCTAGGGAGCACCGCCACCGCAATCGCTTGTTAACTCCACTGACCATGGCGGGCACCCTTAGAATTCGGAAGTCCCCACGATCCAATACGGCCACTCCCATCCAAATCACCCAGTGGAATTGTCGGGGCTTTAAGGCTCACACTAAGCGCGCCAACCTCCGGCTTTTCCTCGCAGCATTTCAAAACCTTCCTGCTGTGGTAGCCCTCCAGGAGCCAGGGAGTGCTGCCACACTCACAAACTATACTACGTTTCAGCAGGACCCTTTATCTTGTATCTGCGTGCACAAAAATTACACGGCCAACCTAGTTGATCTCGACCTTAAGCCAGCTTTCTCGTATGTGATGGTGACACTCCTTCCGCTGCGTAAACAGGACCCGCCACTGCACGTGCTAAACATTTATTGCTCACCGAAACTAAGCAACATTACATTCGCAGACCTTTTTAGCCGCGCCTTAAAGGCTGCAGGCAGGGACCCTCTGGTGATCGTGGGTGATTTTAATGCCCCCAGCACACTCTGGGGGTATGCACGTGAAGAGAAACGTGGACGTAAATTGGCGGAATTTATGTCCACGCTGGGCCTAACTCTTCACACCGACCCTGCCTACCCAACTCGCGTGGGTAACTCCGTGACCCGGGACACATGTCCGGACCTTACCCTCACAAAAAACATCCAGTATGCGGATTGGGTCAACACTGAAGATACCCTCGGCAGCGACCACTGCATACTCAACACCTCCATTCGCACCGATCCTTTGGCAAGACCCTACGGAGGGGCAAAATTACCCGATTACACGAAGTTTCGGCACATATACGCCAATTCGACACCCATTGAGAAGCAAGAATACCATGCTTGGTCCCAGCAACTGGTTTCCTCATTACGCTCCACAGAAACACAAATTAAACTCTCCGAGGCGACTCCGGCGGTTGATAACCATCTCCTTCACCTCTGGGAGGCCCGGCGCAGCCTCGTCCGCCGATGGCGCCGGCAAAAGAACAACCGAAAGCTCAAAATTCGCATCGCTGAGCTCACCCAGCGAGCAGCAGAGTACGCGGCCCAGCTCGCTGACTCTAACTGGGTGGACCGTTGCAACACGGCCGCTCGACAAATGTCCCGCCGGAGTACCTGGTTCCTCTTCCGCGCCTTGATTATTCCGACCCTAACTCGAACAGAGACACAAAAGCATCTGCAACGAGCATTTCACAGCTTCGACGGAGACACAGCCAAATTGGCATGTAAACTCCGAGACCAATATCTATGCACACAGCAGGACTCCCGAGGGCCGGCGTACTCGTATGCAGGTACCGACAACGCGGAGCTGGATCAACTGTTCCAGTTACACGACCTGAAGGCAGCCTAGCAAAAATGAGGCGAGGAACGGCGCCGGGAAGGGATAAAATTACCGTGAAATTACTTGCCAATCTTCCAGACTCGGCCTACACCATGCTCCTTGCCTACATCAATTTCATTTGGATCGGGAAAACAAGCTTACCAATTGAGTGGAAGACCGCCCTGGTAACCTTCATACCCAAAGCGGGCAAAGCCATTAACACGGACAACCTCCGCCCCATCTCCCTTACTTCTTGTGTGGGAAAATTAATGGAGACGATGGTGCGCGACAGGTTGTCCGCGTTCCTGGAGACCAAAAATGCATTTGCAGACACCATGTTCGGGTTCCGCCCACACCGGTCCGCGCAAGATGTCTTGCTTCAGCTCGACCATGAGATCCTCAATCCAGTCGAGTATCCCCTGAATGACAAAGTTGTGCTCGCTTTGGATCTGAAGGGGGCCTTTGATAACGTTACCCACGAAATTATTCTAACACATCTCTCACAGATGAATTGCGGCCAAAACGCTTTCTACTATATTAAACAATTCCTCAGTGACCGACAATCATACATTCGGATTCAGGATATTGAACACGGCCCTTACCGATTAGGTACGAGAGGGACTCCGCAGGGAGCGGTCCTCTCGCCCCTCCTATTCAATGTGGCAATGATGAGACTCCCCACTCAGCTGGCGAAAGTCGAAGGCATACAGCATGTGCTCTATGCCGACGACATCACCATATGGGCGTCACACGGCTCGACAGGAGACATGGAGGCAAGCCTGCAGCAAGCGGCGGACAATGTGGATGACTATGCCCGTCTCTGTGGCCTTCAGTGCTCCCCGTCCAAATCGGAATTCGTGCACATACGCCCATCACCAAAGTGCACCACAAAAATCGACCTCTCCCTTCACAGCGGACCCATACCAGAACGCGATGAGATTAGAGTACTAGGGCTTTTTATACACAAAAATCGCAGAGCAGACACAACATTGGCCAAATTGCGTAAGGTGGGAGCCAGGTGGGCCGGATGGTCCGCCGGGTTTCCAACAAGCGCGGGGGTTACGATGCAAAGATGCCTTGCGGCTGGCGCATGCATTCGTAACCAGCCGAGTCCTGTACTCGGCTCCATACCTCCACCTACGCAAATCCGACGAGAATGCACTCGAAGTCATTCTCCGCAAAATCTACAAGCGCGCCCTCGACCTTCCTGTCAGCACCTCTAACCAGCGCCTTATGGGCTTGGGAATGGTGAACACCTTCAAGGAGCTGAGAGAGGCGCACTTGACAAACCAATATACTAGACTCTCTAAAACACCGTCGGGTCGCCGCCTCCTTGCCCGGCTACACATCAATCATTCAATACACACGGAAGAGCGCGTACGGATTCCAGAAGTTTGGCGATACTCCTTGCACGTGCGCCCTCTTCCGGCTAACATGACCCGTGACGACTACAGTGGCCGACGCCTCGCGCGGGCGGAAGCCTTCGCTCGACACTACGGCCACAAATTCGGAGTATTCTACGTGGACGCCTCCGGCCCGCACCACGGTGGTTGGTACACGGCTGCGGTCGTCCACCAAAACACCGTTGTAAACGGACTCACATTCCGTGCACATAACATTACGCACGCGGAGGAGATCGCCATCGCACTAGCCGCCGCAGATCAGGACTCGAGGGTCATCATCACCGACCCAAAGTGAGCCTGTCGCAATATTGAACAGGGATACATTCCGTACCGTGCTTATAAAATTTTTCAGAACAGCAGCTACCTAGGTGCCCCCGCGCACCGAACGATCATATGGGCTCCGGCTCACACGGGCCTCGATGGTAATGAGACGGCCGATGCCGCCGCCCGCGCGCTCACTCTCCGGGCACCATCCTCGTCCCCTACCGATCCAGAACTCGAACGCAATCTCGCCTACACCTTTAAGGAGGTCACACAATTTTATCAATCCGGCCATAACGTCTATCCAAAACCCTGTAAGGGCCTCACGAAGGCGGAGGAGCGAATCCTCCTTCGCCTTTATACTAAAACTCTATTGTGCCCGGCAATCATAAAACACTTTGACCCCGCTTGCACGGGGAAGTGCCCGCATTGTGAGGAAAATTCGTCTGACACTTTCCACATGGTGTGGGCATGCCAAAAAACCCCAAACCTTACCTTACTACCCAACCCTTCGCGGGAGGACTGGGAGGCAGCCCTGCTCGGCTGCTCTGACCTGACGGCCCAACGGGCCCTGGTCGAGCGTGCCCGGGCCGCGGCCAACGCCAATGGGCTCCCGTAAAAGGGAGCTCACCTAGTGTTTGTACGGCGCGGCCCCTTAAAAACCGTTCCCTGTAAACAACATCTGTAAATAAATGTTTTTCAGCAGCAGCAGCGCGCTACCAGCGTCCGTCGGCGCGGCCCGACGGCAACCGGCGCGAAATGCGACATGCTGTATTTCGCGCCGATGCGTTACCCAGACAACACTGGGTCTTCTTTTCGTGACCGAGGCACGCCGGACGCGCTGAAACGCGCATGCGTCAAATCAACGCAGCGCGGTGAGCGCCTTGAGTATATGGCAGGACTGGCGCCTGGCGTGTCAACGCCGGCGTGACGCGACGAAATGAACGCCGGCGAGTACGCGCACCGCGTCACGTCGAAATGTATTGGTGCCTTAACTGTGGCAGGTAGTCATGTTCTCCGATGACACGCATCTCATGATTATCGTGTTTGCACCAATCTCATACATTCGTCATCCGGGGATGTGCTCACCCTTGCGGTAGCGCGTGACGATGTCGCGCGACTCGTTTAGCTCGTGGCCCGTGCAGAGCAGATTGAGCGGTTTGGTCACCGTGCAGAAGTGGCGCGCCCGGCCCCAGTACGTGCTCTGGACCCAGCGGGGCTCGTCGATGTTGATGCGCGACTGCATCGTGCCTGGCGGTTTGCTGGCGTTGCGCACTGCTCCGATGTCCCGTCGTCGATGCGTGCTATCGCCGGATGATCCACAGTGGTCGACGCGGACACGGACGTACGCATAGACGGGAAAAGACGAGCGCCGCCGAAGGCTGAATAAATCGACGTCCACAACATATTGCGCGACGCCACAAGGCAATTTGTTCTGATTACTGAAGTAATAAAAAAGCTTTGTGCGTAACGTAATCGATAAAATCGTGATTTCGTCTAACATAATGCAGCCTATTATTGTAGCACCTGTAAAATACCCTTTACAAATTATTTTCAACAACAATCTGCAAGCAATATTGCACGCTCCCGTCATCTATGTAAAACTGTTAAAGTATTCTCAACTTTGCACCCGAACAAATCTCAAAGGCCATATATGAGTACGGCTTGCACTACTTTATTTCTACCGCCAGGAGTCAACTGCCATTTCAACTGCTTTGTTGTTCGACAGAGGGCGACTCCATTCGCATAAGAGCGTTCATGCTCGTAAACATGTGGTTTTTCAAGCAAATATTGAAAATTTAAATGTTTTCAAATAGACATAGGCAAAACTCGTATAAGAGGTATATGCTCTGATGCTTTCCGCGGCAAGTTATTTTATTTAACTCTAGTTATTTTCAGTGATCTTATCAGAAACGTTTAGTTTATAAAGCCCCTTGTCATGCCATACGTGGCGTCAAAGTTGTGGCTATATATAGTTAAACGCAAACAGTATTGTTGTACTTCCAAAGTACATATACTAAAATTGGAACGATACAGAGAAGATTAGTCAATAAAGAAAAAAAAAGATACACAGAAGATTAGCATGGCCCCTGTGCAAGGATGACACGCAAAATCGTGAAGTGTTCCACATTTTTTTGTTTGTAAATTGTTGCGGTGCTTCTGTTAATTATTATTAGTATTCGCTATCGTATATATCACGGAAGCTGCATAGTAATAATAATACCATTAATAATAATGAGTGCGCGAATTGGGAAAAAGGCTCCACACATGAAAGGACACTCAGTGGCCGTGTACCGCATGTCTGTCTCTAGATTTGCGCATTTGTTAATTGGTAATTATTAGAATGAACCAACTATGCTCTTGAAATATTAAACGTCACCATGCTTATTATGTGCTCCGTTCTGTGATAGGAATGTATCCCCGCCCTCAAAGGTTGCCACACAATTCGGAATAATGAGCTTATCGTCATGTGTATCTAAAGGACGTCGCGCTATGGTCTATCGTCGACATACCTGTGTTCACGACATGTGTGTGTGTGTGTGTGTGTGTGTGTGTGTGTACGCTTTCAAGATTACGCACAAAGGAATACCCCATAAAGCGTATGGGAAAACAGCCACTTCTGTAGCTCAAGTTGCGTGACATCGGCTGTGTTATACGAAGGTTGTAGGTTCAATCCCTACGAGTGGCCAGTCAATTTTCGTTTCCGTTTGTGTCATAATACCTGCGCTACGTCTAATAACGCGCTACACCAACTTTGCTTGAAACACACAGGCACAGATCTGTGATACTTCGGCACAGATTACAGATCTGTGCCGAAGTATCAGAAATTGAATTGGGACGTTTTCAATTCACTGAATACAATGCGCTTTACCTGCAAGTATCGCCTGCATGTGGGAATAATCTAAATGATTTGATAGAACTGCGCTTTATCCAGCAGGAGATATTACATGAATATAACTGTCATAAGCACTCACTTAACATATTCGCGAAATAAACAAAATAATACTGCCACGCGCAATCATTTCGGGAATAATGAGATATCTTCCATTTACTGGGATCATATGTACAAGATTCTTCTGAACAGTCGCCAGGGATTATGTAGTCGTATACCCAGAGTAGCATGAAATGCTGGAGTGTTCTACCACCTCGTCACAAACGCTAATGGGCGCTCCCTAATGGGAGCTTCACGTGGGAGCACCGCCGATAGCAACGATTTCAACATCAACTTCAGAAAATCGGACTGAACTCTTTCTAAAGCGAACTCACCGACGTGGCCCATGCAATGGCGCAGGGGATGGCTCACCGAGCCTGCGGTCTACGACTCGCTAGCTGGATATCGTGCCGACTGGTTGGGTTTCCGCGATCTCCAACGACAGCGCAGCTCTGGCCGACTGGGCTCGCCCAAAGCCATCTCCTGACGCCGCCAAGAGCTCTCGCCGAGTGGTGCCCCGTCCTCGGACTCCTGCGACCGTGTCCATCTTTCCTATGTTCTCCTCACTTCCGTCGTTCACTGTCCCTGCGCCTCACTCTCTCCTTCGTCTCTCTCCATCTCTTTACCTTTTAATGCTATTCTTTTATACCTCCTTTACCTCCCACCCCCCCCCCCCTCGTGAGCTACTGTTGAGGTGTCCTACCCCTGAGAGAAAGTTGCGCGGCTGACTTTTCTCTTCTTTTCATTCAAAATCACCCCCACCCCCCTGCGGTCTACCCTAAAAATGTTTCCCCGTGCAGAGAGAAAAATGACCGTTTCAAGTGGGTGCCCCCTCCCCCTCGAAAAAAAATTGAAGCTATAGCTTTCTGGGCTATAGCTTCAATTTTCACCTCGATGAGGCGACGATGGTCTCGCATGTCATGTCCACCAATAGGTAATCAATTGCAAGTAAAATCAACATATGAGGTGGCTATCTAAACTGGTAGTTAGGAGCACGACTGCACCGCCTCAATTCTGCACGATGACAGAATCCGACAGCACTTGGAATTTCCGCACCTAACCTCAACTGCACTTAACCTCAATAATTACGGTCAATTAAAGCTTCAAAAGTTTTGCGAGAGAAACATGAAGCTGGACAACGTGTTGAGTGAGCAAGTACACGTGAAAACACACAACCGCGGTGGTTGATTGATTGATTGATTGATTTGTGGGGTTTAACGTCCCAAAACCACTATATGATTATGAGAGACGCCGTAGTGGAGGGCTCCGGAAATTTTGACCACCTGGGGTTCTTTAACGTGCGCCCAAATCTGAGCACACGGGCCTACAACATTTCCGCCTCCATCGGAAATGCAGCCGCCGCAGCCGGGAATCGAACCCGCGACCTGCGGGTCAGCAGCCGAGTACCTTAGCCACTAGACAGAACAGCGGTGGTGGTATTATAGGGCGAGCGATTTTCGATATATGTTGCGAGATCCGATACTCAACGCGAGCGCAGTGCTTGACGCACCTGTGAAAGTGATGTCCGTAAACACATGAATTCCAAACATGAATACACAGATACATGAATCCAAACACGAAAAAGATACATGAATCCAAACAAAAGCATGTTCTTGATTTTCACATCTGTCGGAATGCGGCTGTCGTGGCCACGAGTGCAATCCATCATCGGGTTTAGCAGCACGACTCAGACCTTTTCTCTCCTTTCACATTGCTATACGACCCAGCGCGTGATTGTTCAGAAGCAAAGGTAAATTTTTTATTGTTTCACCTGAAACATTACCAATTCTGTTTCTTCATTCATGTGCAGCTTGAGACAAGCAAAAGTGAACGCTAACAGCTGAACAGCGCACGAAACGAGCGCATCAGTATGTAGGCGCGCCGCGGCTGGCATCGAAGAGTCCGGACCGTGACGTCATGCACCTGGCGGTGGCACTCCAACTTCTCGGGGCTAATTGTGGGAAGTTGAAAGGTTTAAAGGATATGGTAAAAAAAAATCGCAGCATATCCACGAAGTGCAAGATCATGAGTGGGGCGAAGCATCCATCAGTCCATCCGTGCTTCCGTCCATCCCTTCGTTTTTGCTGATGTCCGTCCGTACGTTCGTCTGTGCGACCATTCGTGCGTCGGTCCGTGCGTCTGTTCATTCGCGCATCCATCCGTAAGTCCATCCGTGCATTCGTCCATGCATCCATCCGTCCGTGCATTCATCCGAGCGTCTGTGCATCTGTCTGTCTCTCCGTCCGTGCGTCTGTCCATCTAGTGAACACCATCTCGCATCTTTTCATCATATAAAAGTAACCCCACACAGCGGGCATTCCAAGGACAAAACGAGAGGTGGCACGGCTGGACTATATAGAGGAGCGGCACGCGCGCACTTTCTTACGACCTGCGCTTCGTGTCTAGTTCCCACCTTTCACAACCACTAGTTCATGGCACTGCGGCCTAGCCCTCGCTAAACCTTGCTAAAACCAAGGATGTTACGCCCAGATAGTTTAACGTGACAACCCTTTCTGGTCAGATAATGCTCCAAGTGCGTCCTTCTAGTACTAGTTTTTTAAGGACGAAGCTCCTTATGTCGTGGGTTGTGAGTCCGCGATGTATGTATGTATGTATGTATGTATGTATGTATGTATGTATGTATGTATGTATGTATGTATGTATGTATGTATGTATGTATGTATGTATGTATGTATGTATGTATGTATGTATGTATGTATGTATGTATGTGTGTGTGTATGTATGTATGTATGTATGTATGTATGTATGTGTGTGTGTATATGTGTGTGTATGTATGTATGTATGTATGTATGTATGTATGTATGTATGTATGTATGTATGTATGTATGTATGTATGTATGTATGTATGTATGTATGTATGTATGTATGTATGTGAGACGTTCCTTTCTACGCCACTGATTACCGAAGAGAGGGAAGACCACTCAACCCCTTGTCTATCCAGTTCCCTCTTGGCTATGTGTCTCAATCACTTTCCACATACAGAATTCGTGCTGGGGCCTGGAAGTAAGAGACGCTACGACCTGTTTCTGTTTACTGATTCATTAAATTTAATACTAACTGCAATCATCGTACACCCGCGTACATCAACCACTACACAAAATTATAACACATGATTTACAAACTCGCGACGTGCGACGCAGGATACATAAGGGAAATAACTTTGGCAATACAATGGTGCGACGATACAAAGTAAACACAGGACGACACAAATGATAAATTCATTAATTATTAAAACCGCGCAATGTCTCAATATGCCGCATCCCTACCCGCAAAGCTCGTTTAAGTAAGGGAGGAGTTCGTCTCACAGAATGTCCATGTAGTCGGGGCCTCGGACTTTGGCCCCGTACCTCTCTCTTTTATAATAAATGTTTTTCATCATCATCATCGGAGTTGGCTGCTTGAATCGGGGCCGAAGATTGGTTCTGGGCGTCGAGGTCTGATCTGTCCAATTCGTCAGCGTCTTCATCGTCTTCGTCATCGTCGCCTACGTCGTGCCTCTCAGTAATTTCCATCTTAGCCCTCTTTTGTAACGCTCCATTCACTCGCCTCCTATCCCTAACTTTCATTCCTCATCGTACCATCCTTGCCTCTCTACCAGCTCGAGCTCATCGCATCGTATATCTCTGACCCCTCTCGTATCGTCTCGTAGTCCCTTTTTGTAGGACCCAACTCCGCCCTACCGGGGCCCCAAACCAATCGCCACTATCGACGCGGCATATTTTCTTGTCAGTCGGAGGGTATCATCTTCGACGGCCGCCCCCACGGCTCACACCAGTAGAAAACCCTCTCCCAAACAAAGGCGAGCGAGTAACAATGTACAAACTCAAGCCTCAGAGAGAGAGATGGGCGAGCTGTCCCAAGACACTTTAATTACGGGCGAACAATGGTCCCGATGCTTCCGACAAAGTGCGTCGTCTGTAATGGCCAACGTCCGGAGTTTGCAGTGTTGCGCCGAAACGTTTTCGGCCGAACCGATTGCCCCGGTTTCTGGTACTTGACAAGCCGATGTCCAGAACGACTCTCGACGTCTCCATGCAGCTCGGTGTCTCCCGCGAAATTCTCCGTAGCCGCCGCTTCTTCGTCATTCAACGCCGCGGGTGATCATCTACGCAGAACGCAGTAATGAGCCCTGGAGCCACGGAGGCTGACGAAAAGTCAGGTCGGACCCGGCACAGCCGCTGCGGCAAGGTCGCATTCCCCGAACCAACAAAAGGTGCTCTGCTGCTCTCCATGCCACAAATGTGAAGGGTGCCGGTGGATTATCTCCACCGCACACGACAAGGCGCCGCCCGGTCCTCGTGTTTGCGCGGGGGAGCCCGCCAGAATAGTAGAAATAATACTTCCAGGTACTCCACTCCGGAATGCCCATTCGTTACACCGAAGGTTTTCTTTTCCTTTTTTTTGCGTAGGTTTAAGAAACGAGCGAAAACATCTTGAAAGGACCGGGGTTCAGTCCGTGTTTGCGGGGACGTCACATATGTATGTATGTATGTATGTATGTATGTATGTATGTATGTATGTATGTTGTATGTATGTATGTATGTATGTAATGTATGTATGTATGTATGTATGTATGTATGTATGTATGTATGTATGTATGTATGTATGTATGTTATGTATTAGTAGTAGTAGTAGTAGGCAGCACGTGCACGCCCTTTTCATTTGAGGAGAAAATACAGATTAATCATAAACAAAAAATATAATTGTTTCTGACGAAATATCTTACAGAGACGAGTATTGCTGAATTAACCTCCAATTAAACTTACCTTCATTTTGATGCTTACTAGAAAAACTAGTATGAGAAGGACGCACTTTAAGCACTATCTGACCAGAAAGGGTTGCCTTGTTAAACTCGCTGGGCGTAACCTCCTTGGTTTTAGCAAGGTTTACCGAGGGTTGGGCCGCAGTGCAATGAATATAGTGAACTAGTATATAGCCATCAATTAGAGGTGATGAAAGGTGGACAGTAGGCAGGAAGCGCAGGCCTTAAGAAAATGCGTGAGTGCCAACTCTCGTTTAGTCCTTGGATTGTCCGCTGGATGGCGGTACTTCTATATGCTGAATATATGATGGAAAGGTGCGAGATTGCGGTACTTGGAGTGTTCACTAGATGGATGGAAGGACAGACAGACAGATGCATGGACGGACGCTTCGCCCCACTCATCATCATGCACCCCATGGATATGCTGTGATTTTTTAGTAAGTATCAAATTCAAGGCAAATTTTATTGGAGTCACCGATACTCGTCTCTGTACGTTGTTTCATGAGAAACAACTATCATTTATATATGATTAACGTGCTCGGGCTTCCTGCTCAATTGAACTGAGTGCGCGGGTGCAGCTTCTCGAGTCCAGCCGTGGAGGTGACTACCTACGACTACTACGTATTGCTACTACTACTACGTACTTCGCGGACGCACGACCTTAAAATCAGTTATTTGCGGTGTTATGCGCACCCTGCCAACAGACGTACACGATGCAGCGTGCTTACGTGTGTTTCTGCAATTGCGACTAATCCCCTTACTCATTACATGGGAGAGCAGTCAGCCGTCCCGATTGAAAAATGTGTTTAGAAAAATTGTTTAATGGTTTAGCGCACTTAGTACTCTACTATTGAGAGCATTAAGCCATCCCAATATGTAAAGAACAACTGTTCGGCGATTTTAGAGTATACAATGTTTCAAATTACTATATGAAAGAGCAGCATAGAGAAACATACCTATATAAAGAGCGGACACTCCCGTAGGGCCCTGTGGCCCCTCGCTACTGCGATGCTTTCAGCGTCACGAGTGACTGGTCAGACCCGATAATGTCTTCAGCGCAAATAAAATGAGAAAATATTTTATTTCCGACGCTGGGATTTGAACCCGTACCCTCACAGTTCGAAGCGAGTGTCTTTACCACTAGGCTACACACCCATGCTTCCAGAAAGGGAACACATGTACCGGAACATCTAAACCATATGAATGTGCACCTCTTGGGCAATAGAAATGCAGAAAAACAACGCTCTCTAGTCAGACTTTACTGATATTTGTGATCACGCATTAAAAGTCCTCGGCGGGACACAATGTAGAGCAGATATGTAGAGTGGAGTAGAAGCGAGCGTAGGCATGCCACCTAGTGGTTGGTCAGACTCTTTCTTGCTGGGCCACTCTTTATATAGCTTTAAGCCGTCCTCAGCAAAACGCTGAGCGTGTAGAAAAAGTGGGTAACGATTTAGAATACTTCGTCTCAAATATGGGAGAGCTAGAAGCCGTACCTCGGGCTTCACACTTGATAAAGGTGCGTTTGAAAAAAAAAGTGGTCAGCGTTTTGAGTACTTGGTACTCTACTGTGGAAGGACCCGTGCGCCTCACACTCGATGAGGCTGTACGTGTAGCAAAAGAAGTAAACAATTAAGAGTACTTAGTACTCTACAATGGGAGAGCGTGAAGCCGTCCCGTTGGGCTCACAGCTAGCACTGTGTTTAAACAAAAATGTTAAACAATTTTGAGCACTTCATACTCAACTATGGGAGGGCACTGAGCCGTCCCGCTGTTCCGATGATCAACACGAAGCGCTATACCAAGCATAACACATCATTCAACTTTGCGTGGCCGCTATACCTATTATAGCCTACAAATACGTTCCTGTTTACTATCTTCCTAGCAAAATGTTTTTTGCTGTAAATTTTTGTTGCAACTCACTCAAAAATGCGCATTGTCGTTGGGTACTTGTGTGGCACATTACCTTTATTTGAAAAAATTGTCATACCTAAATTCACCCCGCCTGGTGCGAGCCATCTTTATTTCATTTCCCCTGGAATTTCCAAATAGCCCCGAGAACGAACACTGGCGTCGCTGAAGTCGCGGTGAAGTGACGTCACGGCACGTACTCGTCTGCTCCGCCGCCGACGCATGCCGGCGGTCGCTTCGTTCCGAGCCCGCCGTGCACCCGCTGGCACTGCGCCGTGCTGATGCTGATGACGATGCTGATACCTCTGATGGATGGCGCTCATCCTCAGAGGAAGATGGGAGCGCCGTGCTCCCAACCGGGCTGCAGATTTGTTTTGTTTTGTTTTGTTTGCAGAAATTAGTGGTCTTCTTCCTCTTCTAACCACTACCACCACCACCAGCAGCGACGGTGGTGATTTCTTCTCAATTTCGAGTAGTAGATTACTAAAGGTGCAAAGTAAAGATATTTATTTCTGTTGAAAGTTAACTAAGCTGCACAAAGTATGTATCCACTTTGAAAATGAAGGTGCAGGACAGCGAGACATTAGTTGTCTTCACCATTCACGTACTCGACGAAATCAATGAAAGAAAATATTCCTGCGTAATGGGTCTGACTTCAACGCAACTTGGCGTAGGCTACGCAATTTTAAACATTTGTGTCGAAGTATTACAAATGAAATTAGGGCATTTTCAGTTTACTCGCAGTATTGCTGTTCACCGTGCAAGTTATGTCTGCCTCTGCAAATAATGTAGCTCATGAGACAGAATTCTGCTTCGGGATACAGGAGACTTTCGATCAATCTGTATTTCATACGCAATCGTTTATTATAGTGAGAAAAAAAAGTAACGCTGGAAACTGCATAATGGTTCCCGGAATCCTGAGAAGTCGGTAAGCTCAAATCTCATGTACAGATTTTTTCTCAGCAGCCGTCAGGGTTACGCAGTCGCATGTCCTGATTCACATGAACAGCTGACTCGATCTACCCCCACGTCACAAACGGTAATGTTCACTTCACGTAAGAGCACTACTGATGGCAATTGTCCGCAAAACAAACACCAGAAGGTCAAAATGAACCGTTTCAATGGCGCACACCGCTTCGTGGTACACGTGATAATGAAACACCCTTTGCCTCAGTGAAGCAACGATTGGTCTCGCACGTCATGCTCAAATACAGATTGATGCTGCTCTGGGTAATCGACCCTGGAAAAAAATTTATTTATTAGGTGGCTGTCTAAACTGGCACTCACAAGTGGGACAGCACAGCTGCTTGGATGTTGCGCGTAGACACTATCTGAAATGAGTAGCAGTTTCTGCAACTAACCTCAACTTGTTTTTCTAGTGAAACGGAGCGCCGAAATCATCCCCCCAAACATGAAGCTAAATGACGTGATGAAATATGAGCAACTACACACAAGAAAACTTAACGCAACAGCTGCGGCGGTATTCTCAGGCGAGCGCATTTGGGATATTTCGCGACACTCAATACTACCTTAAGCATGTGCGCATAGAAAAAAAAACACTTCAAGCAACACGAAGCAATTTTAAACAGAGTTCAAACATTAGGACTAGGACAAAAAACATATAATTACATACGTGACTTCCTTGCCGGCAGACGCGTACGCGTCGTCGTCGCAGATGTGGAACTGCAAGAATTTGAGATGGGCTCGAGGGGCACGCCACAAGGCTCCGTAATTTCTCCATTACTCTTTAATTTAGTTCTATTGGGGCTACCCGAGAAATTATTAGGCATACAAGGATTGTATCACAGTATCTACGCGGATGACATCACCCTCTGGGTTCCCGGCGGAGGTTGTGATGGTCACGTCGAGCGTACGCTCCAGGCAGGTGTAGACGAAGTTCAGGAGTACTTGCGAGGAACGGGCCTCGAATGCTCGGCAACCAAGTCGGAACTTCTAATCTACAAACCTACAAGTAGAGGTCGCAAAACCCCGCGCGACGAAGAAAGGGAGTGCTACAAAATAAGCGTTCTATTGGCAGATGGCACTCCCATTCCACACGTAGACAAAATTAGAATTCTGGGGTTACACCTGCAGGCAAACGGCCATAATGGTGAGACGGTGCGAAGACTACGTCGTTCGGTAGACGACACGATCCGACTCCTACGTCGTATCACGAACAGACGTACTGGTATGCGCGAACACTGCGCGATCCGTCTAGTGCAGGCGTACGCAATAAGCCGTATAACATACGTTGCCCCCTACCTCAAATTGCTAGGCTCAGAAAAAAAACAAGATCGAGTGTATAATACGAAAGGCTTTCAAGATAGCAATTGGAGTTCCACTGAATGCGAGCACTGAAAAGTTACTAGAACTTGGACTGCACAACTCACTCGACGAGTTAATTGAGGCCCATGTCGTTTCGCAAAACGAACGCTTGTCGTGGTCTAAGACGGGTCGACACATCCTCGAGTTACTTGGCATCCGGTACCACAGTCAGCAGGGAGAAAAAGCGGATGTTCCTGCCTCGGTTCGCAACCGCCTAATTGTTCCGCCGCTTCCTAAGAATATGCACCCGACGCACCACGTCGGGCGCCGTAACCAGCGAGCTAGTGACCTTCAAAAGAAGTACGGCACTAGCGACGAAGTTGTGTACGTAGATGCCGCGAGATATGGGGACGGGAGACACGCACACGCCGCTGCGGTCGTTGACCGTGCGGGCAAATGCCTCGCGAGCGCCACGGTGACCACGGGACATACGGAGGCGGCCGAAGAAGCCGCGATAGCCCTAGCAATCGCCACGGTGCCGAACGCTACGATCGTAATCAGCGACTCGCAGGCAGCAATCCGCGGCTTCGCGCGCGGCCGCGTCTCGCGGGAAGCGGCCCGCATCCTTAAGATGTGCGGTGATGGTGACTCAGCGTCGCGATCGCCACAACAAAATTTAACAGTCTTCCTCCTTTGGACCCCGGCACACACCGATGTCCCGCTTCCGGGCAACGAGGCGGCCCACGCCGCGGCTCGAGGTCTCACTCGCCGAGCCGCGGCACATTCCGTGGCCGCCGCCTCCGCTCCCGAGAACGGGGCTTCTGATCTGCCGGATCGAGACACTTTGACAGACACGCAGCGACAACACAGACCACAATGGTCGTGGGGTGATCGTCTCATCACGTTCCGAGATATTACGCAACACTACAGACTGGAAACGCGAAAGTTCCCGCCACCGCATGACAAATTAAACAGACACGATGCCGTAAGCTATCGCTTACTTCAAACCCACTCTTACCCCAGCCCGGTCGTCTTACGCCACTGCTACCCGCACTTACACATTACCGATCTATGTAAAGCATGCGGGCACAGAGCAACGCTGCGCCACATGCTCTGGGAATGCGCCGATAACAATGGTCGAGAAACGGCCGCCGTTCGCGATGCGCCTATAGCGGCTGCCAATACCAGGCAACAGGAAGCCTCGAGCTCACTCGTTCCCGCCGCCGTCCCGTCTGCGGGAGCCGCGGGGGACCTTCTCCATCGGCGACGCCGCCGCTGGGAGGCGGCGCTCAGAAGCTCGGAGCTCAACGACCACCTCTGGGCTTTCCGGCAGGCCGAAGTTGCCGCCCGAGTTCAGGGACTGTTGCGAAGCGGGCCGATCCCGCCGAAGCCACCACTGTTGCGAAGCGGGCCGATCCCGCCGAAGCCACCTCCGAAATCCCACCGCTGACGTTCACTGTTGCGAAAGACGGCGACGCCAACCCGGTCCCACAGGCGCCACTGCTTTCAACTCCGCCGGGAAGGTCACCAGCCGTTTGGTAGCGTATGTTTCTCAGCTCGCGACTGCTTCTGCGCAGAGCTGATAAGACGAGCGGACGAGACGACGGTGAGTTAAACAAGGTTTATGTACAGCATATATACAGAAGCGTTACAATTTCGGCACTGGGGCCGACAGAGACTCGAAGAGCCGAGCTCTCCTCTCTAACACATAGGTCAGCTTTTCGCCTAAAACCGCCGACTCACACACATGCCGGCTCTCCGACACGGGGACGCCTCTCACATAGGACCGCCGATCGCGACGCGCCGCAGGGCTTCTTTTATTTGCACCGGGTCCAACCAAAATGTCCAATCAGAAGCGCCGCTGGTCGTCAGGGCAGATTCCTCCAATGGGGTCGCCGCGCAATGCGTAAGACCACCAGACACGAGGACGCCGGCTCGCTGTCACGTGCGCCGCTGACTCAATGCACGTGGGCCAGAGAGGCGCCGCGCGTGTTCACGCCGTTGAGATGTTCGCGTCCGGGCGGACTGCGGGCTGGCCGTGACCCAGATTGCCTTTTTCAGAGGCACGGACGTTTGACGAGGACTCGCTGGCATAACAGCACCCCCGCCGCCAGACAACGCACCGGAAAGACGAGCTGCTTCCACGGGGCTCGGATGTCAGGTGCGCTCGTTCGCCAGGTCCCTCCAGGTTCGCCTCCAGGCCCATGGGGAGAATACAGCTCCAGACTGTTCCGGAAACACATCCCATTTTTGACGACGGATCCCAGCTCCACTGGCTTGTCGCCACAACTTGCTGACCAGCTTCACTCGTCTCTTCTCACCATCTTCGGTTTCAATACTTGTCGATGGTTCTGCAACTTGCCAAGAACGGATCGACAACAGACAACACACGACGCACGCAAGTGCCCTCGGTCACCCGACAGAACACCAGACAAAGTATAGTACAACATATACCTAGCTACGTGTCTGTCGGAATTTCGTTCCCTCTACATCAAGAGGCACATGTGGGACAAAAGACCCTTAAAATGACAACTCAATTTTTTTTCCCACGTACAACAACGTAACGAATTAGAATACCACAAAGTTGGCCCCTTGAGATCACTCTGAACGAGAGCGCTCAGCCCAGGTCGTGATGAGGTCAAAATTTTGCCCCGAATCGCCAGCGAGAAACCGAAAGGTTGAGCAGGTACTAGCTAGAACGCACTGCTCAATGCACCTGCATTAGCGTTTAGCTTTCTTTTTTTTTGATAGCGAACGTCAAAGTTGCGCTGTGGAGCAACATGCTCCACCTCAGTAACCGGCCACTTTTAGGCGACGATACCTATGCGGCACCAAGAGCGGCTCACACTTGCGACGTTGCACAGGGGACCAACGATACGGCTTGCTACGGATTGACTCCTCACCGTTTAGCTCGATATTGTGTTCGATCACCCTCGTGTTTCCGGGGCGGTCCGAAAACACGTCTTCAAACTCGGAACCAATCTTTCTCAGGTCCTCTTTCTCAGGTCCTCCTTCACTTAAGCTAGGCTCTAGGTTTATCTGCTCCCGGTTTACTTTCGATCCCCCTTCAATTACCTCACTAGAACTCAAAATTTCTGCTTCCTCTTCCTCTGAAGCATTCAACAACAGATTTACGACTGCTTTCAAGTTACTGTGATAAACTTTGTTCGGCCGCCTTCCTAATTTAAATTCACAATTGGTATCAGAAAGCTTCGATACTACTTTTGCGGGCCCTTCCCAATCAACCTCAAGCTTGTTCCTTTTGTACGGCTGCAGCAGCATTACCTGATTATCAACTTCAAAAACGCGCTTCTTCACCGATTCCTCGTAGTGCTCCTTCGACAGCACTTTTGCCGCGTTTTTCTGGCTTTCCACTAGCGCTTCAATTTGGCTTTCCACTAGCGCTTCAATCGAGAGATCCTCATGCTGCTCTCGAATGAGCGTCTCTCGATCAACTCTTGGCAGCTCGCTCCAACTTTCCGCTACAGGCGAGAGCGTTGCAACCCTCTCGCTCTGACTCAATGGCGCCATGTCGTCTCCCCTTTCGCCGGTCGGTTCGGCGACGGGCCGCTCGCGTGACTGCTCACATGACTCATGCGGAAACTTTCCTTTCTGGGGTTCCGTCGACCCGCCGAAAAGGTCACTTGAGAGTTCCCCGCATTGAACCAGATCAAGCTGCCGCGATAGCTTCCGCGCTTGCGATCGCGTGAGAGCCATGCACGCTAAGTTGGGGAAGAACGATTTGCCCTGCTCTTTGAGAAGCTGCTCTGAGTTGTTGGAGAAAAGATAAGGAAAACGATCGTTTAGCGCGGCAGACGCAGCCGCTTCAGTGCGAAGCTTACCGAACGGGCCTTCAATGACAACCGTGGCGATTGGTAAGCGAACACTCTGCTCCTCGGCGACTTGCCTGATCCACGCGCATTCTCCTGTAAAGTCATCCGGAGACACCAATGAAGGATGGACAACATCCATGGTTGCCGCTGAGTCTCTAAGTGCTCGGCACGTTTTCTCATTCACCCTAATTTCTTGGAGATACGGCTCCAACAACCGCATGTTTTTTTCTGATTCTCGGATCGTTGCGAAGGCAAACTTTTCCTGACAGTTTCTCGCGATGTGCCCTTCCTTTTTGCAGTTGTAGCAGATTAGCGGCTTCCGTTTGTTTTCCGATTCAAATGCCTGTGTGGTAGAAACCTCACTCGATTTCTCCGCTTCTGTTTGCCCTTCCCCTACACTGTCCTTCGTAAGAGACGGGTCCTTCTTGAAATTACGGTGCGGAGCGGGTTTCCGTTGATCAGGTTTCTTTGAAAAGCTCTCTTTTCTCTCATCCTTTTCAACGCGCACTGCCCTGCTGTGCAACTTTCGGCGAGTATAATACTCCTCAGCTAACTCTGCTGCCTTGTTTAGCTGTACTTCACCAAGTTTGTCCTGCAGCCAAAGTTTGACATCCTCCTCGATGCAGCGGTAGAATTGCTCCAATGCAACGCATTCCACCACTTTATCGCGGTCGTCATAAACACCTTCGCCCTTGAGCCATTCAATCAAATCGGCTTTAAGACGAAACGCGAAGTCAACGTGTGACTCATTCCCCTTTTTAGCATACCGGAACCTTTGCCTGAAAGCCTCGGGTGACAACTTATAACGTCTTAAGAGCACTTCTTTAACCTCGTCATAGCTCTCAAACGCTTCTCTCGACAAGCAAGTTATCGCGTCGGACACTTCGCCGGGAAGAAGAGCTAACAGGTTCCGCGCCCAAAGAGACCGCTCCAAAGCGTTTCGCTCACAGACGTGTTCAAACTTGACGAGATACTTCGCCATGTCCTCGCCTACTACGAACGGTGGCAGTTGGTCACGAATTCTAAAACCGCTGACCTCAATCGTCGGAGAAGCTACGCTAGGCACCTGCGAACACTGTAGGATTGCCAATTCTAGTCGTTTCATCTCAAGGCGCTCCTGTCTCTCGGCCTCCTCGCGACGTTCGCGCCTTTCAGCTTCCTCACGTTCGCGAGCTTCGCGCCTTTCAGCTTCATCGCGAGCTTCGCGCCTTTCAGCCTCCTCACGTTCGCGAGCTTCTACCTCTCGCCTTTCAGCCTCCTCACGGCGTGCTTTAATATCCACCCAGGCCTCATCGACTTCCTCAGCCGACACTCCCTCATCCTTCATGATCTCAAGGATCGCTTGCTTTCGTTTCGCACGGCCCAAAGTAATGCCGAGTTCCTCACAAATTTCGATGAGTTCCTTCACTTTAAGGTTCTCCATCGTTCACACTAGCCTCTTGCTGTTTGCCCCTGTTAACAATTTACTTGCCGTACCCACTATAAGTCCACTAGCAAGACGCGCAAGCAATTTTTTCACTCTCCCGTGTTTACCCCCTCCGCATTAAACTTTGGTTTCAAAGCACTTCGACTTTGCTTGAAACGATCAAAGCTCACTACAATGCTTCACACAGCCCTTCTCTGAACTACTCCAACCTGAGCTAGAGTAGTCTGGTGAACTGAGGGGAAAACATCAGGCACTCACCGCATCGATGTCGCTGACGCCGGCCGATCCCGCAGCTGCCAACCACTGTTACGAAGCGGGCCGATCCCGCCGAAGCCACCACTGTTGCGAAGCGGGCCGATCCCGCCGAAGCCACCTCCGAAATCCCACCGCTGACGTTCACTGTTGCGAAAGACGGCGACGCCAACCCGGTCCCACAGGCGCCACTGCTTTCAACTCCGCCGGGAAGGTCACCAGCCGTTTGGTAGCGTATGTTTCTCAGCTCGCGACTGCTTCTGCGCAGAGCTGATAAGACGAGCGGACGAGACGACGGTGAGTTAAACAAGGTTTATGTACAGCATATATACAGAAGCGTTACAATTTCGGCACTGGGGCCGACAGAGACTCGAAGAGCCGAGCTCTCCTCTCTAACACATAGGTCAGCTTTTCGCCTAAAACCGCCGACTCACACACATGCCGGCTCTCCGACACGGGGACGCCTCTCACATAGGACCGCCGATCGCGACGCGCCGCAGGGCTTCTTTTATTTGCACCGGGTCCAACCAAAATGTCCAATCAGAAGCGCCGCTGGTCGTCAGGGCAGATTCCTCCAATGGGGTCGCCGCGCAATGCGTCAGACCACCAGACACGAGGACGCCGGCTCGCTGTCACGTGCGCCGCTGACTCAATGCACGTGGGCCAGAGAGGCGCCGCGCGTGTTCACGCCGTTGAGATGTTCGCGTCCGGGCGGACTGCGGGCTGGCCGTGACCCAGATTGCCTTTTTCAGAGGCACGGACGTTTGACGAGGACTCGCTGGCATAACAGGACTCAGCGCCGCCACTGAGGCCACCAAGACCAAGCTGCCGGCCAAGTTCTAATAAAGTTTCCTCTCTCTCTCTCAAGCAACATTATCATCTTTTTAAAGGAATCACCCGTGAACAACGCAACCTGAAATGCAAATACGCTGTCTTATACGTTACAGAAGAGCGACATGATTGCTACGCATGCTGCAGAGTGATTGTGGTCACCTTAAATTTTTAACCTGCTGCTCATGCATTGTCTTGCTGTTCATCCCCGTCGGGGTGCGGCTATCATAGCCGAAAATCGAACCCATCTTCGAAGTAAGCAGCGCGACACCATATTAAACCTTATGAATGCGTGTAAGCTGGAGCGCAGGTATCATTGGCGATTCTACCGAAAAAAAAATTAGTTTTTCGTTGTTTTATTAGAAACATCATCGATGCTGCATCCGTCATTTATTTTAAGCGTGAGACAAGCAAAAAGTGAACGCCAGCAGCGCAACGGCATTCAAAGCGAGCGCGTGGTATGTACACAGTAAAAATGTTTACACCCAAAAGGGTGTAAAAAGGGTGCTTTTACGAGAAAGCAATTTTTGCAACACCCTTTGTATAAGCGCCCCAGCAAGACTGGAGGAGTCCGTGCGATTACGTCATGCAAGCGTCCGACCAGGCGGACAACGCATGGGGATATTTTACTAGAACAGAAGACAGCAGAAAGGGGTGGTGGTATTGGGGCATTTCTTCATGTAAGTACAGACTGGCAAATGGTCAAGCAGGAGATCAGGGAACATTTATGGCTAAAAGGAAAAGTGCCAGGACTGATGGCGCTCCTGGGTTTTGTATACTTGTGGACAGGGGCAAAAGCCAATGAGGAAAACCAAGAAATGGTGCAGTGCATAGCAAATGACAATGACGAACTAGGAGAAGAGTGCGAAGTGGTACTACGTGATATGAATGCAATATTACGTGATATGAATGCAAACATAGCAGATCTGGATGGATATACTGGCCCAACAGGCAGAATGCTAATTGATATGTGAAAGGCATGATTTAGTCATTTGCAACAGAAATTTGTATGGCGGATAACATGCGAGGTGGGAGGGCTGCAGTCGGCGATTGATTACACAATGATATCACATGGGATGTATGATCGGCTAGGGGTGATGAACATAGGTGAATATGGGTCCAGAATCTTGGCGGCTAGTGTTCACAAACGTATCAGGCTGAGTTTTGGAAAAGAAATGAAATTCACAAGGTGGCATTATGAGCCAGCACAGGGTAATATTTATTCACAAAAGCAAATCAAGATAGCAACTAAAGAGATTTAGAAAATAATCACCGAGGATACTAAAACAGAGTGCACGTACACAAATTTAACTCGATTGTTTGAATTATACTTGCTATGACACGAGTCCGATCAACCGGGAAAAGCAGACACAAACCCATGGGCTGGTGGGATGAGAAAGTCAAGGGAGCCATAGTAAGACGTCTGGAAGCCTACAGGGAACACAGGTATGCTAAAAAAATGACAGCATATCCACGGGGTGAATGACGGAGAGTGGGGTGAAGCATCCGTCCATCCATGCATGCGTCTGTGCGGCCGCCCGTGCGTCCATCTGCCCGTCCGTGCGTGCGTCTGTTTGGCGTCCGTGTTCATCCATGTGTCCGTCCCTGCTTTCGTCCATGCATCCGCTCCTGCGTCCATCCATGCGTCCACCCGTCCGTGCAGCCATCCGTGCGTCCATCCATGCATCTGCCTGCGTGTCCATTCTTCCACCTATTCAACACTCCAAGTACCACCATCTCGCATCTTTTCATCATATATTCCTCATATAGAAGCACCGCCATGCAATGTACATTTCAAGGACTGAACGAGAGGAGGCACACGCACACTTTCTTACGGCTTGCGCTTCGTGTCTACTTCCCATCTTTAACCCCCTCGACTTCATGGTATATACTATAGTTCACTGTATTCATGGCACTGCGGCCCAACGCTCGCTAAACCTTTCTAAAATCTAGGAGGTTACGCCCAGCGAATATAACGTAGCAACCCTTTTTTTGTGTTCTGTGCGTTGTTGAACAATAAAAAGTTCGCAGCGTGCGCGTTAACTAAAAAGACGAATTCTCCTGTCTCTCATTCCACCTTAGCAGCCATCAACATGTACATTGAGCACTATCTTTTATTGCTCAACAACGCACCAAAGAAATCTCTCACCGGCACTACCTTGGAGGTCAAAATGTTATACTTGTTACACACTACTACAACGGCTACGAGGGACGAATGGGTGCCGCTATGAGGAGCTTCACCCCTAAAAAGGAAAGGCAGCTGCAAAGTTTGAAACCAAATCAATTCTCTGAGTAATATGGCAAGCATGAAACAGAGATTTATAACTACAGTTCGAGGGGTCAGACTAGAAGGGGATCAGGCAATGGAATATATGAAATCAATAATGACAGAAAAGTTTGAACACTAAGAAAGCACTGCATGCACGATACCAGATGGGGGTAGACCAATTAGCGCAGTGCATGGTTCCACTGGGACAACGAGAGTGCGAAAGAGCAGAGAAAAGGGTTACTAATAGCGCATTAACAGGCCCTGATGCCATCCCAATTATGCCAATAAAAAGTAAGGACGAAACTCTAAGCAAACATTAAGAGAGGCAGCGAGCAAAGCAATTATGGAGTGGGAATCCCCCAATGGGTGGAAACTAAGCAGGATGAGCATGATCTATAAAGGAAAGGTGGACTAGGCTGATATCAACAACTACCGTCCGATAACAGTGACATTGGTGGCGAAATGGTTCTGTGATCGAGGTCAGCAATCACGGATTAAATTCCCTCATGCGGTGCAACATTCTCATGACATATGAGTGAAAAAAAAATTGGTTCCATATCTGCATGCTACACCCCAAAAGTCGCAGAAAGACGATAGTCTTGCGTCTGGAGAGAGTGAACAGAACGTTTATTTGACGTTCTGCGCAAGAAAATCGGGGTATTCTGGAGGCCGTGCGTTAGAGTGACTCGAGCGTGTAGCGGAGGCGAACGAGCGCATCGAGGCACGTTAGAGACAAGCGCCATCTGGCAGTTATTTTCGAAACGAAGGCGTGCAGCCCGCGGAGAAAGATGCGCGCCAGTCTCGGAGGTGATAAAGTGTAGAACGCAAAGCGCCGGGCAGGTGCCACCTCCGTGACGTCATAGAAAAGCGTTGAAAACAAATTTTTGAGCATCGCGTTGCACTTTCAGCGCAGCGCGCTAAAACGCTACATTCCTTAGAGTTGCGTGTGCCTCTTCTAATATAAAGGCAGACATACAAAACTTCGAAGTGTTGTTATGGCGTCTCAGATATGTGCAATAATTGCTTTTTAATTGACAATCGCACAACTATGAATGCTAAACCTTGAGCGATATTGGGGGGCGCTGCGAATGGGGTTGGCCGTTCGGTGCCGTTTGAGGTATCGTTAGGGCGGACAAATGAACAAATGTACAGAAGACAGACAGACAGACAGACAGACAGACAGACCAAAATTTTTTCGTCGAAGGTCCTATAGAAAGACTATCGTCATTAGTAAGTAACAATGTCACCGTGTGTTTTGTTGAGGTTAACAATTCAATGCCGTGAAAATAAAGCCAATTAAGTTCTCTCATACGGCATTCCTCATCACCCACTGAGCAGTTTTTGCGATATTAAACGCGATAATCGAATTACTAAAACTTTTTTCGCAGTTACTTCGCTGTATCTTATGCCGACAACGCGTTTACATACTTTGCTGATTTTGACTTGATACACAAACTTGGGGAGTGCAGTGTCACTTAATTGAGATCGAGCAGTAAAGGTAAGCTAACAATAACATGACAAACAAGAACACACACTGTTTTCCATTAAGACGTTTGAGATCTCCGTTGAAACGTGATACCTTGAATGAGTCTGTGTACTCGCCGATGCAAAGCATGCGTGCAACTTGGGCAATGCTAAAACATGCTTGGAGTTCATGCGTACAAGCCGGAGATTATACTTTCTTTTTTCACATACTGAACGCTGAGATTAACGCACTCGCAGATCATCGCATCAAATTCGTTTCTACGTTCATGAAAGTGCCGAATCCTGGGGTTACGCCGCCAACCGGTCACTGCAACTGGCCCTATAGCTGTTACTCACAGTGAGCGCCGATGCTTTCCTAAACAAGATGCATTTTTATTGACACAGCACCACACACAATTGTGTCTGTTTCACCGTCTGTAAATGTGAGCTTATATCATGACCGACTTTCAACGCGCCCTATGCTCCAGAATAAACGTGGTTCTATTTCAAAAAACGATACCGGTATTCTTCGCACAGACCGCCACGTGGATCTAGTTCTCCTAGCTAAGCAGCCATCCAGCATTACAGGATATTTCTTATATACACTTATATGTTCTTTGACTCGATCGCATCACAAACTCGCCTTGCCACAATAAAATGGCAGTAAATGTTCAACAGGGAAAAATAAAACTTTCGCCAAGCACCGTGCTACGCTGAGCCAGCAGCGGTGATGTTTTGCCAACTACCTCCATTGCACGTGCGCCGGCTACGTCATACAGTGATGTAGAGGCCGCGGTGTAACAAACCCCGGCTGGGACAGGTCTATTCCGGTAAGTGGTAAAATATTTGAACAACATAACAGCGATACTGCATCATGTGTCACACCTGTCCCGTTAAATAGGGAGGCAATCGCCGGGCTAATTCCAAGAGCCGAAGTATCGGCCCCCCGAACCGCACCACGAAAGCGTGGACAATTTTGAAGTGGTCCTTTTTGGTGCGCCAGCGGACGCCGGTCGTGGCCCAAAGAACAAGTCAGAGCCGAGAGTTGATAAACAAACAAATTATATTCTCAATAATGGCAGATCGAAAACAATACATAAGAATGCACACTCCACAATAGTTGCATACAATATGTCACCAATCAAACCAATCAATCAACGTACTACACAATACAATCAGCCACACTCAAAACAACGGACACAGACAACAATACGCACTACAATGCAGTCGCATGCACTGAATAACCAAGACACTTAAGGACTAAAGAGATAGAAAACCTATTCAGTCCAAAGTCCTTGGAACAAAAGTCTGAATGATACTCTTCCGAGAATCACTCACTCAAAGTCCAGCGTTGTTGTCGTTCCCTAGCTCTCAAAGTTTCTCTTCCAGGAAACCTCGCCTCCTCAAATGGCCACTCTCCAAGCTTCAAACTTCTTTGCCGGAAATCCGTCGGCCTCACACACGCAGCTGTTGCCCGCGTCTTCGCTCGATAGCGGTAAACACACGCTCTTGCCTGCAGCTCGAGCCGTCCCTACGGACCAAAAACTTCGCCGACTACACGGCGGAATTTCTACGCACTCTGGCGCTCACCTCCGTCTCCTCCTGTTCTGTCACTACGGGCAGAACCTTCGCCGACTACACGGCGGAATTCCTACGCGCTCTGGCGTTAACTTCCGTCACCTCCTGCTTTCTCGTCTCGGCTGCTCGATTAAATACGTTCCGCGCCACCTTCCAGAACGTTCTCCTCATTTCGTCGGCGCGACGCGCAGCGAAGGCTGGGGAGAGGCACGAGACGGTTCGACTGCCCTCTCCTGAGGGTGATTCACTCGGTCTGACCCCGCCCCGTTCGTTCTGGAAACTTCTAGCGCTTGCCCGGCCGCCGCTGTGGGGTGAGGAGGTTCGTCTGCGAAGCCGTGCTTCTGCGGGGAGAGCGCGCGACCGGGAGCCTTGGATGTTTGCTTTCTTTTTTTTTTTCTTTTTACCTCGCGGCGTTTCTGCCGCCCGTTGTCGCAAGGATTTGGCGGCGCGCTCTTTTTTTTAGCGCTCGTTCTGTGACATCATGTTTTGGTAAAACCTTGGCGTTACCCAAGCGGAAGCCCCTCGTAGGGTTCAGCAGGCTTTCGGTGACGATGCAGTGAGCAATTCTCGGATAAAGGAGTTGCACAACCACTTAAGCGATGGCCGTACTTTGGGGGCAGCGAACCGCGGTCAGGCAGACCCTCAACAAGCCGAAGTGAGTTTATGTCATTGCGCAAGCGCGGACTAACGACGTATACTTTTGTTTTCTCACAGTTCGAGAACTTGCGAACGAGGTACACACCGAGAATAAGCGTTGGATCACTATACTTCCAAACTTTACGATTCTGTGAGGCGCGAGCGATATGATCTGTGAACAGAAAGAAAAAACTTCGCAGGTCAATATTGGCCTCCTAGTAACGCATTGCCCCTTCCTCAACGTCTTATGCACCAAGCACAGCTCATTCCTGCGATTCGTCAGGTGCCGTACTGCTCGATATTGCTTCGCGTGACTTTTGACTGCTTGCCAAGGTGAAAATTTTGAGCAAAGAAAACTAATTCCACTCAAGAGAATACATTATGCAGAATATACAGGGTAGGCTGATGTCTTTTCAAAATATGTGCTCGAGAAATAGTTTTAACAATGGCGGAAGTGATGGGAGAGGTGTGTGCACGGTGGAGGAAACTACTTTGAAGGATTTTGTACCCGCTAATTGAGAAATAAATTTCTTCTGACCAAGCGTTCGATACTTTTTTAATACATCTCAAGCAGGTAGGCATTATCATAGAAAAAAAAGGTCAGATCCCACGTACAGTGGGAACCAATGTTATGCGAAGCGCGATTGAGGAATATTGATATGTCGCTTTAAAATCAGCACAACGCTGCGAGGTGGAGGTAATTGATGCCGTACGTGATTTCCATGTCATGATTATCAAGCTTGGATGTGCCGTTTACCTTTATCTATTCACGTCCCGTGATACCAAATTTAGTATAAAGCTAGCGAAACGGCCGTGAGCACGCTACGAGAGTGGCATGCTCTCGCGTTCTTACATGACGCGTGTAAGGATTATCATGTTTGAACCAGTCATATATTTCATCATCCATTGACTTCACGTGACGCCAAATTTGGTATATGTGAAGCTAGCAAAACGGCCGCGATTGCGTCATGAAGGGCCCAATATACTCCAATGTATTGTTGACGCGTGCGCACGCTGGGCGCAGCGACGCTCCAGCAAAGGCAAACTCTCTTTATTCTGACGCCCGGCGCGACCAGCGTCCGTCGGCACGGCCCGACGGCAACCGGCGCGAAATGCGACATGCTGAATTTCGCGCCGATGCGTTACCCAGACAACACTGGGTCTCTTTTTCGTAACCGAGGGAGTCCGGACGCGCTGAAACGCGCATGCGTCAAAGCAACGCAGCGTGGCGCGCGCCTGCGAGTATATGGCAGGACTGGTGCCAAGCGTGTCAAAGGCGGAACAATTGCCGGCCATGCAGGCCAGGCTAACCCCGCCTGCTACAACACCACCACCACCACCACCACCACCACCCACCACCAAGCGTGTCAACGCCGGCGTGACGCGACGAAATGAACGCCAGCGAGCACGCGCACCGCGTCACGTCGAAATGTATTGGTGCCTTAACTGTGGCAAGTTCAGTCATGTTCTCCCATGACACGCATCTCATGATTACCATGTTTTCACCAGTCACATACCTTGGTCGTCCATTGGCGCTATGTAATACCAAATTTGGCACTGAAGCTAGTGAAACGACCGCGAGCGCATCATGAGTGTGGTATGTAGTCATGTTGTTACACGCCACGCATGTCATGATTTCCATGTGAGGGTCGGTCGCTTGCGTTCGCCATGCAATCATGCCATACCATACCAGTTTTGCAACATTCCATGTGAACGAAACCACTGCACGGTACCGGTTACTTGAAACGGCCGTCCCCATTTGCAGCGCCCACCAATGTTGCTGCTCAAGGTTCAGCGTTCATACTTGTAAAATTCTTAATTAAAAAGCCATTATGGCGCATGTCTACAGCACCATAACAACGCGTATATATTCTGCATGTGCGTCTTTTACTAAAAACTCCCAAGCATTTCGCCGAAGGTGAACATGGTTTAGTGCAAATACACGGGGTGATGCTATGAGGGGTATTTATTAATTTGCACTATTATACATAATAATCACACTATGGTGCCTTTATGGTGTAATGGTTCCTGGAAATCGCAATTTGATCACACGGGGGAGTTTACGTTAACTCACTGGCGAATGCCAACGGATTTTAACTTTACTCCCCCTCACGACCCGCTCTCGACGGGAGACTGAGAGAGAAGGCGGGCGCGCGAGAGAGAGGGGTGCGCGCGCAGCTGCAGCGAGCGAGGAGAGCGGAGGAGCGAGCGAAGGGGGAGGGGGTATAAGGCGCGTTATTGGCATCGATATCAGCGTCGCGTCCGTGGCTTATTCGGTAGAGCGTCGCGCTGCGGCCCGCCAAGCCCTCTCTCTTTCTTTTAAAGATATAGAGAAGACTGCGGACGCCACCGACGGCGGTGGATGGTTTGGGGTCGCTTATAAAGTGTATTCACACTTAAAAAGGCATACATGAGGAATTTCAGGGACCGTAGCGCTCATCACGCTACGCTGACCATGCAACGCTTGCACGAAAAGGCGAGAGTTTCCAACGATTTGCTAAGACGAGGCGGTGGTGGCACCTACCCATCGTCTTGCGTTCTACACCTTATCACCCCTGAGACGGGCTCTCACACCCGTCTCAGAGACACGCGCTTCATTTTCCAAGAAAAACTGCCAGATGGCGTTCATGTCTCACGTGTGACGTGACTTGATGCACTCGTTCGCCTCCGCTGCACACTCGAGGCACTCTAACGCAGCGCCTTCAGAATAACATTAACTGATTTTGTGGTGCAGAACATCAAATAAATGTTTTGTTCTATCTATCCACACGCAAGACTATCGCCTTTCAACGACATTTGCAGATTAACATGCAGATACGTGGCCAAATTTTTTTTCGATGCGAAATACTTGAAGTATTTTGTGGAGACTACAGACACAAACGTTGCTTTCATGGCGTCGCATCACGGCTGGAAGCAGTAAAATTTGTTCTTTGCGAAATGTGTGACTTGTTAATCATAATATCCAGCAGTGTTGTCATTGGCAAGTTTTTCACTTACCCGCATTTGTGCGAAAAGTCCGAGATAAATTCTGTCTCTTCAAATAATTTCCAAAATGGCTGCGACTCTCGGAGAAATCTGTTGAGGATTCGGAGGAGTCTACGTGTGCATAATATATATATATTGTTACACAAGGCGAGGTAAATTAATGTTACACAAGGCGGGGTAAATTAATGGGGGTTTTTTAATGGGCCCTGAGTCCGCGATCACAGTCCAATGATGATGATCACCGCCAAGGCTCGTACCCACTCAGGGGGATCGCAGTGGAGGCAACGTCGTCTTCCTTCTCTGCCCACGCTTCGCTTGTTTTTCCTAGTAGTGATACTTTGTATCATTCCTCCTCTCTCAGACGAAGCCCTCTGGGCGAGTCATTCTTGCATCCTTCGTGTAAACGGCTTCAGGCGGGCAACATGCGTCACCTCCGTCTTGCATGAACGTCGGCCACTAGTGGTGACACGTGCAATTTCATAGTTGACCTCGCTGACACGACGGAGTACCACAAAAGGACCGGCATAGTGTGCCAGTAGCTTTTGGTTCAAGCCACGTCTGCGTATTGGGGTCCACACCCACACTAGATCACCGGGGGCATAGGTTACCTGCCTGTGTTGACTGTCGTAGCGAGTTTTGGATGACTCTTGCGCAGCCAGTGTACGTAAGCAGGCAAGTCGACGGGTCTCTTCCGCACGACACAAGGTTTCAGCAATTGTTAAATCGTCATGGATGACAAAAGGAAAGATAGTGTCCAGCGTATGTCGAGGCGAGCGAGCATAGAGCAGATAGAAAGGGCTATAGCCTGTCGTTTCGTGTTTCGACGTGTTGAAGGCGTACGTGACGAACGGTAATACTTCATCCCAGTTTTTGTGGTCAGAGGCGACGTACATTGACAACATGTTGATCAACGTTCGGTTCGTGCGCTCGGTGAGACCGTTAGTTTGCGGATGATATGCAGTTGAGTGTCGGAACTTGGAGGCACACAAACGAAGTAATGATTCGACAATATCAGCGGTAAATTGTCGACCACGGTCACTTATTATCACGCGAGGAGGTCCGTGTCGGAGGATGACTGAGTTCAACAGGAACTCCGAAACCTGGACTGCCGTGGCGGAGCATAAGGCAGCCGTCTCGCAGTACCGCGTCAGGTAGTCGGCGCATACAATTATCCACCGGTTACCTTTTGAGGAGCGTGGAAATGGTCCCATCAGATCAATGCCGACCTTTTAAAAAGGGGAACCGGGAGGCTTTACAGGTTGCAGGAGACCAACTGGACCCGAGGAGGGCCGCTTGTGGCTCTGGCACTGCATACAGCTGGCCACGTAGTTCTGAATTGTTTTGCTCATTTTCGGCCAATAGAAACGCTCTTTCGTGCGACTAAGTGTTCGTGCGGTGCCTAGATGGCCAGAGGTGGGGTCATCATGCGTGAGACGCAGGACAGACGTTTGGAGGGACGCAGGAACAACCAGCAGAAAGCGGGCGCCCGTCGTGGACAAGTTTCTCTGGTAAAGAAGACCATTTCGGACGCAGAATCGACCTTCGCTTAATGAATTTCTCGCTCCAGGGAAGAGAGCTTTCAAGCTTGGGTCATTACGCTGCTCAGCGGCGAAAGTCACGGCATCAGGAAAGCCAGACGATAGCGAAGCGATAAGGTGGTCAAAGTTATCGCCTTCACAATCTGTCGATGGTAGTGGCATTCTGGAGAGGCAATCCGCATCAGCGTGTAGACGGCCAGTCTTGTATGAGATGGTGAAGACATGTTCTTGCAAACGAATGGCCCATCGTGCGAGGCGGCCGGATGGGTCACGAAGGTTGATCAGCCAACACAGGGAATGGTGATCTGTGACGATAGTGAACGGGCGACCATAGATGTATGAGCGAAACCGTTGCACGGCAAAGACTACCGCTAGGCATTCCTGTTCGGTCACTGTGTAATTGCGTTCAGGCTTGCTTAAAGAACGACTTGCGTACGCCACAACGTGTTCCTTCTTGCCAGAACGCTGAACGAGAACGGCACCAATACCGATGCCACTTGCATCTGTGTGAATTTCCGTGGGCGACGAAGGATTGAAGTGCCGAAGTATTGGCTGCGAAGTTAACAAACACTTCAGCTTGTGAAAAGCGGCATCACACTCGGAGGTCCACTGAAACAGGCTGTTCTTGCGTAGAAGGCTCGTCAGGGGGTGAACCACATCCGCAAACTTGGGTACGAACCGGCGGAAATACGAGCAGAGCCCGATGAAGCTGCGCAGTTGTTTCACAGATTTAGGACGCTCGAACGATTCAACGGCCGCAGTCTTTTGTGGGTCAGGTCTAATGCCATCTTTATCGACGAGATGTCCTAACACCAATGTCTGTCGCTCGCCAAAGTGGCACTTTTTTGAATTCAATACAAGGCCAGCTTTTTCAATGCAGCTAAGCACGAGGTCTAGGCGAGTGTTGTGCTCCTCAAACGTACGGCCAAAAATTACGACATCATCAAGGTAACACATACATATATGCCATTTTAAACCACGCAATATAGAGTCCATAAATCTTTCGAATGTCGCAGGAGCATTACATAATCCGAATGGCATAACGTTGAACTCGTAAAGTCCGTCGGTCGTAACAAATGCCGTCTTTTCTTTGTCAGCTGCGTGCATCGGAATTTGCCAGTAACCTGATCTCAGGTCAACAGATGAAAAGTAGGACGCGGAATGCAGGCAGTCTAGAGCGTCATCGATGCGCGGCAGTGGATAGACGTCTTTCTTGGTAACAGAATTCAGTCGGCGGTAGTCAACGCAAAATCTCCACGTACCATCCTTCTTCCTCACTAGAATGACGGGAGCAGCCCACGGACTCGCCGATTCCTGTATTATTCCCTTTTCCAGCATCTCTTGGACTTGTTCGTTGATAATCTTGCGCTCCGATGGTGCCACTCGGTAAGGTTTCTGCCTAATAGGATGCGCCGATTCGGTGTGGATCTGGTGACGTATCCGGGACGCTGGGATTAAGGGCCTTTGGCTGTATTTAGAAAAATCGAACACTTTCGAGTGCTTAGACAGAACGTCGAGCAGGGTATGACGTTTGCTTTGGTCAAGTGACTTGCTGACCATTTGTAGCAATTGGGCATCTTCTGAACCTTCTAAGCCTAGATGTTCATTTTGGCTTGTAGCATCAACAAGCGCAACCAGCGTCGTACATGACTCGGGTCTAAATACTGCAAGTTTCATGCCGCCTGGCAGAATTGCAGGCTCCATGGAACTGTTCATTGTCCACACACCTGCCCGTCCATCAACGACTGGCACTATACAATGGGGAATGAGAATGTTCTTTTTCAGGCATGCCGAGGTAATCGGTTCGAGCGTGGCGTCAAACGTGCCACAGTTGTTACTGGAACATGTCACAGGAACACATACAGCAGAAAATGCAGGAACAACTGTATCCACGGAGACGAAAAAGATGCATTCCTCCGGACAAGAATTTTCCAAGAGCGCCGTTGGGAAAGTACCGTGTATAGAAAGATGCCCACTTCTGCAGTCTACAGTTGCCCCACACTCACACAAGAAGTCAATACCCAAGATAACGTCATGTGTAGACCGCGGAATAACCGCGAACTCTGTGCAAAACACCTTGCCACACAGCGACACGTCCACAGTACAATATCCCACCGGACACAACACGTCACCACTTACACCACGAAATGTCACCCCACGGTTCAGGCAAAACATCACTTTTGGTCCTAGCAGGTTCTTAAAATTTACACTCATCACCGAAATTGTCGCGCCTGTATCCACAAGTGCCATAGTAGCCACTCCATCGACAACTACACGAACTTTGTTCTTCAACATAAACGCTGACGGGGGTATATCTGTAGATAGCACCTGTGATCTTGCGGCTTCACCCCCACTGGCCGCACCGACTAGTTTTCCGGCGGCGGTGTACGTGCGCGTCGCCGTGGCGACGGCGATTGTGGAGCACGGGGAGCTGGAGGTGGCGTCAAACTTCGATCAGAGGCCGGCGAGGGGTAGCGTGACCCGGTAGGTGCGCGTGGTTTCCGTGACGTGGAGTGCGGATAGTCGAAATGTTGGTGATACAAAGGCCAAGACTGTCGCTGATATGGGTGGTGGTCACAAAAACGTGCGATATGACCCGGGACACCACAGTTGTAGCATACCGGACTTGGTCGAGGGGCACGTTGTTGCTCAGAGTAACGACTCCTCTCGGAAGGCATGGGATAGTGGTACCGTCCTTCGGGGGCCCTGTAGGGAGGCGATGTTGGGTAAACAGGTGGGCGAAAACTTCGTTCGTAGTTGGGAGGTGGTTGACGGGGGAATCCAGCCTGCCGTGTGCCTTGATATTCATAAGCGTCTGTTGCGTTTATCGATGGTTGCCATGGTGGAAGAGAAGCAAGAGTTGGCACACGTTCTGGTTCGCTTACATACCCATCCTGAAAATCGCTGGGGCGATGGTAGCTCTGCTGACATCGAAGCAGCTCTTCTCTAACGATCTGCCGTATGGTCAAAGCAAGGTCGTTAGGCGGCACTGTTTCAACACTAGCCACAGTGGGGGACGTTGGACAGGCGGCCGAATTTCGGAGAAATTCGTCGCATCTTGAGGGATTCAAAGGTACGACAGTGCTTCATCACGTCGGACACGGAGCTCAAGCAGTCTTTCCCAATTAAGAAATTGTACACGTCTTCGGCTATACCCTTGAGAACGTGTCCAACCTTGTCTTCTTCAGACATCCTCCCATTCACGATCTTGCACAGCTTCAATATTTCTTCGATGTATGTCGTACATGTTTCTGCTGGAAGCTGTGCCCTCTGAGACAATGTCTGCTCCGCGCGTTTCTTCTTTGCGTCTGAATCGCCGAAGCACTTCTGCACTTCTTCAACAAAACGTTCCCAAGTCGTTAACATGTCCTCGTGGTTCTCGTACCACATAAGGGCGGTGTCAGTTAACGAGAATACGACATGATTGAGCTGTTCGTTCGAGTCCCAGCCATTGCTTCTGCTCACCCGCTTGTAGTTCTTGAGCCACACGTCGACGTCTTCTCCTGAAGTCCCGCCGAAGTTTGGTGGCACTCTGTAGTACGGCACGGAACCCATCGTAGTTGTCCTCGAAGCGTTGGATGGCTGCTCTCTGGCCATTACGATCGGTGAAGGTGGAAGTCCGGCGAGGCGGCGGCTGCGACGAAGTCCTGGTAGTGAAGCTCCCGTCTTTGGGTTCGTCCTACCCAGCACCTCCACCAAATTGTTACACAAGGCGAGGTAAATTAATGTTACACAAGGCGGGGTAAATTAATGGGGGTTTTTAATGGGCCCTGAGTCCGCGATCACAGTCCAATGATGATGATCACCGCCAAGGCTCGTACCCACTCAGGGGGATCGCAGTGGAGGCAACATCGTCTTCCTTCTCTGCCCACGCTTCGCTTGTTTTTCCTAGTAGTGATACTTTGTATCATTCCTCCTCTCTCAGACGAAGCCCTCTGGGCGAGTCATTCTTGCATCCTTCGTGTAAACGGCTTCAGGCGGGCAACAATATATATATATATATATATATATATATATATATATATATATATATATATATATATATATATATATATATATATATATATATATATATATATATATATATATGTTGACCATCGACATCAGCACTCCAGATTGAAGGTGTCCGAAGCTCACTCTCAATCATGATTTATGAAGACAGTGGAAAAGAAACACAATATAATATCCATATAAAAAGAAGGCATTTCGGCTTTAGCACGGAAGCCCTGCGAACAATGTAGTTGCCAAAACATTGTTTTTCTTTTATGCTTCTATCATTGCCGGCTTTTACCTTGATGACATTCATGTTCCTTCGCAACAAGATTGGTTTCCGTCAAACCCTCGATTGACTAATCATTGCTTTAAATTTAGCTGATCTCTCCCAATTAATTATTTATCATACAACGATTGGCTTACGCAGTAGTCTGCAACATTCATTTGTTCTTGTCGTTATAGAGGGCATCGGCGTATCTTAAAACTCTAGCCCGATTTAGCTAAGGCACCATGTTTTGAAACTTCTTGAATGATAGCACTGTTGCCATCAGCAATACGGAGCCCGGCGTAATTTCTGTAGGAGTGAACAAGAAATAGCCTGCTGAGGCACGAGGCGGGTAAATATGGTTGCGTTGAAAAGGCACTGACAGTCCAACCCGTTGGTAAAGCCGGTCATGAAAATAGGGGAAAAATGCCACCACGGCGTCCGTCGGGTGTGCAGTCAAGCAACGAAAGTTCACTAGATTTGCAACCCCAGCGGTGAGTGTAGGTCAACAGACAAAAGCATTGAAGTCTTACTTTTGCTTTTTAAATTAGGCCTCACCCAAACGGGCAAGGCCTCCCAAAAATTGGCCCATAGGCACGTTAGAGTGTCCTCCCCCACGGCAATCTTTAGTAAAAGGCGAAAGATTGATTCGACCAGTTGAGGAAGGACCTGAGCGATGAATACACACGGCCCACACTGTGGGGGTGCTGAAAAATAGCCAGAAATCTTGGCCAAGTTGCTGCTGAAGTTTATTGTACGTTTCAGCCTTTTATTTTAAAAATATCTGTTTTCGTAAAAACTTTTCTGCACCATTCACCATAGTAACGTATACCTTTTAATTAACAGAAGTCAAATATAAGCACGTTCCTTTCAGTTCAGGCTCATGTGCTGGCGAAAAATGTATGCAGCCGTGTACACTTCCATCAAAGTTTGTGAGTGCCGTAGTAGCGGCACGTGAGCACGCATCTATATCATACTTGGCGCGCTTCGTATTTCGTTTTAAATGCGAACATTTTTTTGCGAACTTCGGCGACTGTGACCGTCCTATCTATCTATCTATCTATCTATCTATCTATCTATCTATCTATCTATCTATCTATCTATCTATCTATCTATCTATCTATCTATCTATCTATCTAGTCGCCTACGACATTTAGCTCTCCCGGCCGTTTCGAAAACAGTATCGATACAAAACTTGGTATGACATAACATGACTGTAGGAAGAACATATTTGACTAGTCATAGCACGAAAATAATCACATGTATATCATGATTTACATTAATTCATCCTGCAGCTTTTGCGGTGGTTCAGTTCACATGCCGTGTTGCAAAACTGGTATGGTATCACATGATTGCATGGAGAACGCAAGCGACAGACCCTAACTTGAAAATCATGACATTCGTGTCACGTAGCAACATGTATGCATGCCATGCTCATGACGCGTTCGCGGGCGTTTCGCTAAGTTCACTTTTACTTTTTACTTTTACATACCGAATTCGGTATTACGGTACGTGAATAGATGACGAAGGTATGTGATGTGTAAACACGATAAACATGAGTTTCATGTCATGTAAGAACATGACTACATGCTACGCTCAAGATGTGCTCGCGGCCGTTTCGCTAGCTTCACATGTGCCAAACTCGGTATTAAGCGACGCGAACGGACGACATAGGTAAATGACACATCCAAATATGGTAATCATGACATGCGTGTCATGTAACAACATCATTAAATGCAACACTCATGATGCTGTCGCGGCCATTTCTCTGGCCTCATATATGTCAAATTTGGTGTTACGTGACACCAATGGATGACAAAGGTATGTGATTGGTGCAAACATAATAATCATGAGATGCATGTTTTGTGAGAACACAACTACATGCCACACTCAAGGCGCCATTACATTTCGACGTGACGCGGTGCGCGTCTCGTTGGCGTTCATTTGGTCGCGTCACTCCAGCGTTGACACGCCAGGCGCCGGTCCCGCCATATACTCGCAGGCGCGCGCCGCGCTGCGTTGCTTCGACGCATGCGCATTTCAGCGCGTCCAGCATCCCTCCGTCACGAAAAGAGGGAGACGCATTGTTTTCTTAGTAACGCATCGGCGCGAAATGCAGCATGTCGCATTCCGTGCCGGTTGCCGTCGGGCCGCGCCGACGGACGCTGGATGCGCCTGGCGTCAGCCAATATAGTGCTTGCATTTTGCTAACGTGACGTGGCTGTGCCCAGCGTGCGCGCGCGTCAACGCGACATTGGAGTATATTTTGCCCTTCATGATGCGCTCGCGGCCGTTCGGCTAGCTCCACTTATAACAAACTTGTTGGTACGTGACGTCAATGGTTTACGAAATATATGACTGGTACAAACGTAATAATCCTGACACACGTCTCATGTAAGAACAATGCAACATACTACGCTGATAGCGTGCTCGGGGCCGTTTCGCTAGCTCCACATATACCTAAATTTGGTATCACGTGAAGTGAATAGATGACGAAGGTAAACGACCCATCCACACATGATAAGTTTGACATGGAAGTCAAGTACGGCATCATTTACCTCCACCTTGTAACGTTGTGCCTATAATAAAGTCACATATCCACATATATTTTTTAATATATATGATATATAAGGAGATATAGGCGCACAAATATGGCACCGGCTACTCCTCAGCCCTTGAGTGAAACTTAGACACGTATCTTGTAAAACATACAAAGCAGTGCACGAAATATAGAACACTCGGGCACAAATATGCAAAGGCACACTTATACGCACACATCACAACAAAATGATGTGGAAGTGTTCAAAAATCAATGAATGAAGTCTCTGATAATGTCCCTCGGTAATATTCGGTCCAACCAGCACAAAATAGCAGAACCGACGTCTGGTCCTTATGAAGATGTATTCGCTCGTGTGTACATAATAGTCGACACGTCATTCACTTCACTACGCGCACATGATTGCTGTCACATGATACTGCACATAAGTACATGTGTTATACAAATGAAAGTTTGTTATTTCTTAGTACTTGTCAGCAATACCGCTGTCTTGTAAATAAATGCTTTTAAAGCGTGCGACTGTAAAATTCCAGTTGGCCACGGGCCTAGAAGTTTTCTCATTGGTGCTTCGCATATCATCGATTTCTACTGTACGTGGGGTCCACCAATTTTAAATGTGAAGCATTTCTTAGCGAGATTCGGCGACTTTGAGCGTATCTACTTGTCTATGTATCTATCTAGGCGCTTACGACTTTTAGCTCTCCTGGCCGTTTCGATAATGTTATCGATACCATACTTGGTATAGCCAAACATGACTGTATTGAGAACATATTTGACGAGTCATAACATAAAAATCATGACTTGGATGTCATGAATGTTATGATTTATATTCATGGTCCTGAAGCTCTTGTGGTTTTCTCGATCACGTGGCATGTTGCAAAACTGGTATGATATGACATGATTGTATGGCGAACACAAGCGACAGACCCCGAAACCAAAATCATAACATGCGTGTCATGTAACAATTTGGCTTCATGCCACGCTCATGATGTGCTCGTGGCCGTTTCGCTAGCGTTACATATACCAAATTTGGTATACAATACGTGAATGCATGACGAAGGCATGTGATTGGTGCACACATGATAATCATGAGATTCCGTGTCATGTAAGAACATGACTATATGCTACACTCATGATGCGCTCGTGGCCGTTTCGCTAGCTTCACGTGTACTAAACTCAGTATCACGCGATGCGAACGGACGACATAGGTAAATGACACTTCCAAGCATGATAATCAGGACATGCGTGTCATGTAACAACATGACTACATGCCACAGTAATGATGCACTCGCGGCCGTTTCGCTAGCTTCACATATGCCAAATTCGGGTATTACGTGACATCACTGGATGACGAAGGATGTATGTGGCTGGTGCAAACATAATAATCATGAGTTGTATGTCATGCCAGAACATGACTACATGCCACAGTCAAGGCACCAATACATTTCGACGTGACGCATTTCGCGTGCTCGCCGGCGTTCATTTCGTTGCGTCACGCCGACGTTGCCACGCCAGGCGCCGGTCCTGCCATATACTCGCAGGCACGCGCGGTGCTGCGTTGCTTTGACGCATGCGCGTTTCAGCGCGTCCAGCGTCTCTCCGTCACGAAAAGTGGGAGACGCAGTGCTGTCTGGGTAACGCATGGACACGAAATGCAGCATGTCGCATTTCGCATTGGTTTCCGTAGGGCCGCGCCTGCGGACGCTGCTACTGCTAGTCGTGCCTTGCGTCAGACCATAAAGTGCTCGCGTTTTGCTAACGTAGCGTCACTGTACCCAGCGCGCGCGCACGTCAACGCTACATTGGAGTACATTAGGCCCTTCATGATGCGCTCGCGGCAGTTTTGCTAGCTCCACATATACCAAATTTCTTGTTACGTGACGTCAATGAATGGCGAAATATATGACTGGCGCAAGTATGATAATCCTGACACGAGTGTTATGTGAGAACATGACAACATATCACACTCATAGCGTGTTCGCGGGCGTTTCGCTAGCTCTACATATACTAATCCTGGCATCACGTGACGTGAATAGATGGCAAAGCTAAACGACACATCTAAACATAATAATCATGACACGGAAGTCATGTACGGCATCATTTAACTCCACCTAGTAACGTTGTGCTAATTTAAAGTGACATATCAACCTTTCTCATTCGTGTTTCACATATCATCGATTCCCATCGTACGTGGGATCAGCCAATTTTTTTTTGTTGTGTGTGCGTGCTACTTTATCCTGAAATTTGTGTGGATGCTACGTTCTTAAATTGTAGCACCTTAAACAGAATAATAGCAATTAGCATATCATTATGCTGTATTGCATTGAACCGACTGCGCCCTTAGTTCGACAGGCTCCATAAAGCGAACCTTAAACTTTGCTACTAACACATGGGTACATATACCAAAATATGTTGTTAGTCAATAGCTCCATATAGTTAGGCACACAACATGTAACTTACTCTGTTTTTGCCTAAATGCTCTCTATACCATTGGCCAACCATGCTGTTGAACCATCTGGCCTTCTCCTCCTTACGGCGTTTCCACTCTCCTATTCCACTACGAACAAATGCATTGGCATACACAAAATATTTGCGAAGGAAGAACTCTTAAGCTCGAACCACAAGTACGCGTTACAATGCGTCAGCGCGTCTGCACGAAGCTGTCTCTCTCTCTCCATAGGGAGAAGGCATGGCGCAAGCCCACACGACGTGCGCTGACGCGTTGTGACGTGTACGTGTGGTTAGGGCTGTGTAAAACTCAAGCTCTGATCCGCACTGCACCCAAATAAGGGCGCAGCCCACTGGTATGCGGGACTTGCAGCGTTTACACGCCCTCCGCGTCCCCGTGGCGCAGCGAAGAAAGTTCTGTGTGTGTGGCACAGTTCGAAAGGCAACCGAAATTTGCTGTGCCTGGGGCCACATGACTTGCAGCTCTTAAAATGGTACCCAGTGTGAGGCAGCTACGTCTACTTTCTACAGTTCTTTCCAGTTTTAGCAAGTACGAGCAAACGTATGCATCTTTTTAGCGTTATCTTCGTAACCAGGGTTGTGACCGTGTGACTCGAATCAATCAGTCACACCCAGGAAGGCGGCTGGTTCGAACGCTGGTGAGATTGTCAGTGTCTGGTAGGTACGTTCCGAGCGCATCCTCCAGATTCTCAGTAGAGCTCGAATCCAGTTACCAGTGGGACGACAGCCCACGACATCGGCCGTTCGGAGGCCGCGTGAAGGGGCTGTCACGAGCTGCTCCAGACTCTCAACGCTGGGATGTACTGGACGGTCGCCTTCCATCCCGGCTGATCGACCGGAAGCTGGGAGTCACGCGGCGAAGAACATTCGTCACGGACGAGGTAGGAGTCCCATTGCGAGCATTTTCTTTTGATGTCATGTGCTGTCCATGTTCGTCATACACCCACATCCTCCTGTGTTAATTTGGATTGATACCATGTTAAGCATGCAACCATGTGAGCACCCTCGCGTGTTCAGAGAAATAAGGAAATGAGGTGTTCCTTGAGGCAGATGTATTGGTAGTATATATGCTCAGATTCGCGTATTTATGCGTCATATAAAATTCTGAAATAGTAATGTTATGGCACGTTGTTGAGCAATTCACTGCAATCATTCGATAGTTTACACGCGCGCACACACATACGAACGCACGCGGGCACTTTCTTACGACCTGCGCTTCGTGTCTAGTTCCCACCTTTCACCACCACTAATTCATGGCACTGCGGCCCAACCCTCGCTAAACTTTGCTAAAACCAAGGAGGTTACGCCCAGAGAGTTTAACGTGGCAACCCTTTCTGGTCAGATAGTGCACAAAGTGGGTCCTTCTGGTACTAGTTGTTTAAGGGCGAAGCTCCTTAGCCGTGGGTTGTGAGTCCGCGATGTATGTATGTATGTATGTATGTATGTATGTATGTATGTATGTATGTATGTATTGTATGTATGTATGTATGTATGTATTTATGTATGTATGTATGTATGTATGTATGTATGTATGTATGTATGTATGTATGTATGTATGTATGTATGTATGTATGTATGTATAGTATGTATGTGTGTATGTATGTATGTATGTATGTATGTATGTATGTATGTATTATTTATTGTATGTATGTATGTATGTATGTATGTATGTATGCATGTATGCTTGTACGTATGTATGTATGCTTGCTTGTATGTATGTGTGTATGTATGTATGCTTTTATGTATGTAGGTATGTATGTATGTGACGCTATGATGACTGGGAGACGTGGCCTGGCTCATACGCCATGTTTATTCCATTCTGCACTTCTTCCTTCTCGGCTCCTACCAACCATCGCTACCTTCATACGTCACATGATTCCCCCTCCCCCCCGAAAGAATGCATGAGTTACAGCTTACAAACAAGAAAAAGTAAACAAGGAGTGGCTTGGAAGTCACCAACGTCAAAATAACAAGGTGGTCTCACAAATTTTAAAATGCACGTGTTGTCTTCTTCGTCACTAAGACGTGAGGGGGAGAGTGTGGCAGTCCGGTGATATCAATGAGAGATCTGGCGGGCGAGGCTGATGGTTGCGTACTGGATAACTAAAGAATGCTTTGGACGTGGAGAGTGATGAAATAGCTGGCATTATTGCGAAGAGTGGACGCTGTTTGAAAGCTTTGCAGTAGATCGGTCTTCGGCGTCGCTGTCTTTGCTGCGTGCGTGCTCGTTGTCGTAAACTAATGGGATGGTGTCTGAATTCTTGCGTGGTGGAACTGGTGACTTCTTGTCTTGTTCGGTGTTTCCTGAGGTTTCGTAGCTGTAATCTTAGGCACAGTCTTGATCTTTTGTGCCAAATGCGTTTCTGGCGCCGATCCCTTATGCGAAGATGCCTTGTTTCTTGAATTTGTTTTAAGACGCTTGCTTTGCGTCGTCGTCCTTGTTGGTGTGTCCGTTGTAGTTCCTGCAGAGTTTGTGGAGTTGCCTTTGCTGAAATTGCTCGTCTTTTTGCGAAAGTTGGTCAGATGGACATTTTTCTGGAACATTTGTATGCTTTTCTTTGCATGGTGATTTGATCAGTAAATAGTCGATGCTTGTTAGGATGTCGCGATTCGTGTCAGGCAATGGAGATAGTGTGCCAGAATTGACAGAAAAATCTGCTGAGGCTCTTGCAACGACATTCTTAATGGACGTTCCTGGCACAGGAAAGTGCTCGAAAGTTGATCCTTCCGAGCCTCCTGTGTTGATTGGGCTCTCAGGTGGCTGGGAACTCGATGGCGACACTGCGAGAGGATTGGTTTGGTCAGATTTTACTTGGGGCTGTTTCTCTGTGTCCGCACCTTGGGAGATAAGCTGTTCTGATGCATGAATGAGGACTGTTGGCCCAAGGCTTGGCTGAGTATATTCGGTGTTCCGCAGCTCTATCCCAACCGTAGTGGGCGAGTGAGGCGTAAGGTGAGCGTTGTGAGCGATGAAAGAGCCAAGTGATGTAAAACCAGGATTTTCACTCTTCGAGTAGTCATGGCGTTGTTCGCTATTTTCTCCATGCGTCAGCTGGTCTACCATGAGCAAGGTGTCCTTATAAGACAAGTGGGGAGCGTTAGGAGCGCTTGAAGAACCGCGTGACGAAAACCCAGGTGGTGTACCACGTATGCGAGACGAAGGGTGAAGGGCATCGGGTGGTTGAGCAACGTCTCGTGTCATATGCTGAAGTGATGACTTAGGAAATGCCGTCTTTCGCGCAGAAGGGAGGCGCGCTTGACGGTTGGGTTTTTCCCAATATACGCATGGCCCCTCTGTGTGTAAACTCATGTGCCACTTCGTCTTGAGGCAGTTGTCGATGTGCGCTGGTCTTTCGAATGGTTGAGGACTGCTTAGGAAATCGACGATAGTGTGCGGTTGTCTCTAAATGGTTGGTAATGAGTAGGTCTCGGTCATAGTCCCTAAAACGGGTAATCATCTCCTCTTTGATTTTTCGCCATGACTCGTCGTTCTCGAATATGTGAATTAGGTAAAATTTAAATGCCTCACCGGTGACGTAGTCGCTGAAGTTCGTAACCATCTCCCGTTCCGACCAAGATGCAGCGGTAGCGTGTAGTTCGAACAAGTTGAACCAGTCCTGTACGGGTCCGTCGTCCGCTGATCCGGTGTACTTGGGGATGTCAAGGTCAGCCGATGGTTCTGTCATGGTGCTGGTCGTTGTCCTCCTAGGTGATGATTCGGTAGTCAATGTACGGTCAGGGCGTCTTCTGGGGAACTGCGTCGATGATGAGTGACTGATGAAGGGGCAGGCAGGTCTCCATCCTGTCGACTCGTGTGATGCTACGATGCATAGGTGACGTGGCCTGGCTCATACGCCATGTTTATTCCTATTCTGCACTTCTTCCTTCTCGGCTGCCTACCAACCATCGCTACCTTCATACGTCACATGTATGTATGTATGTATGTATGTATGTATGTATGTATGTATGTATGTATGTATGTATGTATGTATGTATGTATGTATGTATGTATGTATGTATGTATGTATGTATGTATGTATGTATGTATGTATGTAGTAAAAGTAGTAGTAGGCAGCACGTGCACGCCCTTTTCATTTGAGGAGGAAATGCACATTATTCATAAACAAAAAATATAATTGTTTCTGACGAAATATCTTACAGAGACGAGTATTGCTGACTTAATTTCCAGTTATACTTACCTTCAATTTGATGCTTACTAGAAAAACTAGTATGAGAAGGACGCACTTTAAGTACTATCTGACCAGAAAGGGTTGCCACGTGAAACTCGCTGGGCGTAACCTCCTTGGTTTTAGCAAGGTTTAGCGAGGGTTGGGCCGCAGTGCTATGAATATAGTGAACAAGTATATAGCAATCAATTAGAGGCGGTGAAAGTTGGGAAGTAGACACGAAGCGCAGGCCGTAAGAAAAGCGTGAGTGCCACCTCTCGTTTAGTCCTTGGATTGTCCGCTGGATGGCGGTACTTCTATATGCTGAATATATGATGGAAATGTGTGAGATTGCGGTACTTGGAGTGTTCACTAGATCGATGGAAGGACGGACAGACAGACATATGCATGGACGGACGCTTCGCCCCACTCATCATCATGCACCCCGTGGGTATGCTGTGATTTTTTAGTAAGTATCAAATTCAAAGCAAATTTTATTGGAGTCATTGATACTCGTCTCTGTACGTTGTTTCATGAGAAACAACTATCCATTTATATATGATTAACGGGCGCGGGCTTCCTGTTCAATTCAAATGAGTGCGCGTATGCAGCTTCTCGAGTCCGGCCGTGGAGGTGACTACCTACGACTACTACGTATCGCTACTACTACTACGTACATCGCGGACGCACGACCTACGGCTTGAGAAGCTTCGCCCTTAAAATTAGTTCATTTGCGGTGTTATGCGCACCCTACCAACAAACGTACACGATGCAGCGTGCTTACGTGTGTTTCTGCAATTGCGAGTAATCCCCTTACTCATTACATGGGAGAGCAGTAAGCCGTCCCGATTGAAAAATGTGTTTAGAAAAAATGTTTAATGGTTTAGCGCACGTAGTACTCTACTATTGAGAGCATTAAGCCATCCCAATATGTAAAGAACAACTGTTCGGCGATTTTAGAGTTGGATGTACTCTTTTATATGAAAGAGCAGCATAGAGAAACATACTTACATAAAGAGCAGACACTCCCGTAGGGCCCTGTGGCCCAGCTACTGCGATGCTTTTAGCGTCACGAGTGACCGGTCAGACCCGATAATGTCTTCAGTGCAAATAAAATGAGAAAATATTTTTTTTCCGATGCTGGGATTTGAACCCGTACCCTCACAGTTCGAAAGTGAGTGTCTTTATCACCAGGCTACACACCCACGCTTCCAGAAAGTGAACACATGTACCGCACGTCTAAACCACATGAATGTGTACCTCTCGGGCAATACAAATGCAGAAAAACAACTCTCTCTTGTCAGACTTTACTGATATTTATGATAATGAATTAAACGTCTTCGGCGGGATACAATGTAGAGCGGAGTAGAAGCGAGCATAGGCATGCCATCTAGTGGTTGGTCAGACTCTTTCTTGCTGGGCCGCAAAAAAGCTCGAGTGGCCACTTTTTATATAGAGTTGTAAGCTGTCCTCAGCACAACGCTGAGCGTGTAGAGAAAAAGTGGGTAACGATGTAGAATACTTGGTCTCAAATATGGGAGAGCTTGAAGCCGTACCGCGGGCCTCACACTTGATAAAGCTGCGTTTGAAAAAAAAAAAGTGGTCAACGATTGTGAGTACTTCGTACTCTACTAAGGAAGGACCCGTGAGCCTCACACTTGACGAGCCTATTTGTGTAGCAAAAGAAGTTACTAAATTAGAGTTCTTAGTAATTTACAATGAGAGAGCGTGAAGTCATCCTGTTGGGCTAACAGCGTGTGCAAAGGCACAACCTAGCACTGTGTTTAAAAAGAAATGTTACACAATTTCGAGTACTTCGTACTCAACTATGGGAGAGCACTGAGCCGTCCAGCCATACTAATGACCAATCCGAAGCGCTATACCAAGGCGAAGCGCATCGCTGAACTTTGCGTGGCTTCTATACCTATTATAGCCTACCAATACGTTCCTGTTTACTATCTTGCTAGCGAAAAGTTTTTTGCTGTGAATTTTGTTGCAGCTAACTTAAAAATGCGCATTGTCATTGGGTTAATCCTGTGGCACATTACCTTTATTTGAAAAAGTTGTTCATACATAAATTCACCTCGTCTGGTGCAAGCCATCTTCATTTTATTTCTCTATGAATTTTCGAATAGCCCCGAGAACGAACACTGGCGTCGCTGCAGTCGCGGTGAATTGACGTCGCGGCACGTACTTGCCTGCTCCGCCGCCAACGCATGCCGGACGATCGCTTCGTTCCGAGCCCGCCGTGCACCCGCTGGCACTGCGCCGTGCTGATGCTGATGATGATGCTGCTGACCTCTGATGGATGGCGCTCATCCACAGAGGGGATGGGAGCACGTGCTCCCAACCGGGCTGCAGAAATTAATGGTCTTCTTCCTCTTCTAACCCCTACCACCAACAGCAGCAGCGATACGGTGGTGATTTCTCCTCAATTTCGAGTAGTAGAATTACTAAAGGTGCAAAGTAAAGGTATTTATTGCTGTTGAAAGTTAACTAAGCTGCACAAAGTATGTATCCACTATGAAATGAAGGGGCAGGACAGCGAGACATTAGTTGTCTTCACCATGCAACGTACTCGACGAAATCAATGCTAAGAAAATATTCGTGCGTAATGGGTCTGACTTCAACACAACTTGGCGTAGGCTATGCAATTTTAAACATTTATGTCGAAGTAGTAAATTAGGGCGTTTTCAGTTTACTCGCAGTATTGCTATTCACGGTGCAAGTTGTGTCTGCCTCTGCAAATAATGTAGCTCATGAGACAGAATTCTGCTTTAGGATGCAGGAGACTTTCGATCAATCTGTATTTCGTACACAATCATTTATAATTGTGAGAAAAAAACGTAACGCTGCAAACCGCATAATGGTTCCCGGAATCCTGAGAAGTCGGTAAGCTCCAATCTCATGTACAGATTTTTTCTCAACAGCCGTCAGGGTTACGCCGTCGCATGCCTGATTCACATGAACAGCTGACTCGATCTACCACCACGTCACAAACGGTAATGTTCACTTCACGTAAGAGCACTATACTGATGGCAGCTGTTCGCAAAACAAACGCCAGAAGGTCAAAATGAACCGCTTCAATGGTGCACACCGCTTCGTGGTCCACGTGATAATGAAACACGCTTTGCCTCAGTGAAGCAACGATTGGTCTCGCACGTCATGTTCAAATACAGATTGATGCTGCTCCGGGGTAATCGACCCTGGAAAAAATTTATTCGTCAGGTGGCTGTCTAAACTGGTACTCACAAGTGTGACAGCACAGCTGCTTGGATGTTGCGCGTGGACACTATCTGAAATGAGTATCAGTTTCTGCAACTAACCTCAACCCTTTTTTCTAGTGAAACGGAACGCCGAAATCATCCCCCCAAACATGAAACTAAATGACGTGATGAAATGTGAGCAACTACACGCAAGAAAATTTAACGCAACAGCTGCGGCGGTATTCTCAGGCGACCGCATTTGGGATATTTCGCGACACTAAATACTACCTTAAGCATGCGCGCTACAGAAGAAAAAAACACTTCAAGCAACATTAACATATTTTTAAAGGAATCACCCGTGAACAACGCAACCTGAAATGCAAGTGCGCTGTCGTATACGTTACAGAAGAGCGACATGATTGCTACGCACGCTGCAGAGTGATTGTGGTCACCTCAAATTTTTAACCTGCTGCCCATGCATCGTCTTGCTGTTTACGCCCGTCGGAGTGCGGCTACCGTAGCAGAAAATCGAACCCATCTTCGAAGTAAGCAGCGCGACACCACATTAAACCTTATCAAAGCGTGTAAGCTGGAGCGCAGGCACCATTGGCGATTCTACCGAAAAAAATGTAGTTTTTCATTGTTTTATTAGAAACAATATGGATGCTGCATCCATCATTTACTTCAAGCGTGAGACAAGCAAAAAACGAACGCCGGCAGCGCAACGGCGTTCGAAGCGAGCGCTTGGTATTGTTGGGACTCCGGGTCCTGCCGGTCTCGTTTTTTTCGGTAGCTGGCCCCGTCGCAGGATCCATCGTCCAACAATTCAGCGAGAAAAAGGCGCCCGAACAAACGACAGAGATTTATTTACATGTGGAGGAGTGTTCAACTGATCCAAAGAGAGAAGAGTGAGAGTGATACAAAACGTCTTCGGCATTTTATAGCGCCACGTTGTTGACACTGGGCGCCTTGTCCGCATCGTCAGCCAATACGGTGTCCCCGGCACCCCTGCCACGAGGGAGGGGGATACACCTCTCACAACACATGGAGTGGCACAACCTAACACGATGTCCATATATGGTCCCGGCGCCCTAAAATGTTACCAAACATGGTCACGAACGCACAGCAGATTCCGGAGTTCTCCCGGCGAGAGGAGGAGCCTGAATGGGGAGGTGGGGGTGGATGACACCGTCGGTCAAGAACCGGTTCTCCCCCAAGCTCGTCTTGCTTGGTTCCCTAGGGCCGGTCGTAACAGTCTCTCGCGCGGGGGGGGGGGGGGGGGTTGAAGATCTCGATGGGCTGAGGTTTGCAGCCACAGTCCGGAGAGATCAGCGCCGGCAGTCGGTTTGGTGACGACCTGTCTTTGATGAAGTAGAGGGCAACACCTGCTTCATTGTGGGCTCAACAGACATCACATACGCACATGAAAACACAACTACTCAGCCGGTGAGCGCCGGACAATTCCGGCCAAACTCCACCAGGCAATTTTCCCCTTTAACTGATATTAAAGGAAATACACAATTTATTCAAAATGTTACTCACACTTTAAGGTGACACAAAACAACAACACTGGAAGCACACCGAACCCGAAAACCCTGGATAGCCGCGTCTTCAACGTTTTCAAACAAGTACACCAAAAAGAGTAAAAAAACAATCACTAGCTCTTGTCTAGGTCAGGAAAAAAAATGCCAGAGTTCTCGAGACATCCTCTCGCGTCAATGGCATCGACTTAAGCCATCAGCGTTGCCATGGAGTACACCCTTTTTGTAGCGTATTTCAAACGTATATTGTTGCAAAACGAGGCTCCAACGCAGCAGGCGGCCGTTCTTAGAGGACATGGTCTGTAGCCAGGTGAGAGGACAGTGGTCCACTTCCACAATGAACTTGCTTCCGGCAATGTAACAAGCCAGTTTCTGGACTGCCCAAACCAAGCACGCACATTCCTTTCGCTAGCGCTGTAAACCTGCTCGCGAAGGGTGAGTTTCCGGCTAACATAGAGGACGGGATGCTCTTGATCCCCCTCATCCCTTTGACTAAGAACTGCCCCTATGCCTCTATCACTAGCGTCGCATTGGACTATGAAAGGCCTCGAGTAGTCCGGTGAACTAAGCAAAGGTTGGCTCGACAAGGCCGCTTTCAAAACGCGGAAAGCCTTTTCTTTCTCCTCATCCCAGTCGACCATTTGGGGCTCGGTCTTGCGCAACGCGTCAGTAAGAGTGCTGGCAATGTCGGAATATCTAGGGATGTACTTACGATAGTAACCAGCTATTCCAAGAAAAGCCCGAATATTGGTTTTAGTTCGGGGCTGGGGAAAGTCTCGGATAGCTGCCACTTTCATTTCAGAGAGACGGCGATGCCCTCGACTGATAACATGCCCGATATAGAGTACCTCTGCTTGTGCTAGCTGACACTTGGGCGCCTTTACCGTTAAACCTGCTTCGCGTAGGCGTGTCAGTACTGCTCTCAAATGCACCAAGTGTTCTGGCCAGGACGAGAAAAACACGGCGACGTCGTCCAAGTAAGGCAATGCGAAGACCTCTTGACCCCGCAAAACCTTATCCATTAAGTTTGAAAAACAGTAAGGCGCGTTCTTTAGGCCGAAACTCAACACTTTAGGGCGGAATGTCCCCAATGGTGAAATAAATGCAGCATACCGGCTCGCCCTCTCGGTGAGCGGCACCTGCCAGTAACCTCTCACTAGGTCTAGCGTTGAGATAAATTCCGCGCTGCTTACCCTCTCGACGCGTTCCTCAATGTGGGGAATTGGGTATGTCTGATCCTTGGTGATGAGGTTTAACTTACGATAGTCTACGCAAGGACGCGGATCTTTGCCGGGTACCTCCACAAGAATTAACGGGGAAGTGTAATCACTTTCACACGGCTCAATCACGCCCAATTCTAGCATCCTGTTAACCTCTGCTTTTATTAGCTCAAGCCGGCGAGGTGACACCCGACACGTCTTAGATCTTACCGGTTCCGACGAGGTAAGCTCTATGTCATGAGTGAGGACGGATCTCCGGCCTGGCTCGCTTACAAATCTGTCCTGAAACTCGGTCAAAAGACCACGCAATTCCTGCTTCTGCTTCATTGTCAGCTGTGACTTTGATACTAAATCCTCAACTCTTTTCTCGATCGGGACTTCGTCCGATTCGGGAGCTAATTCAGGAATTTCTGCCGGAACCTCTTCCGGAACATTTAAAGTCATGTTCACGATGGCTTCCCTCTCTTTATAGGGTTTGAGTAAGTTGCTATGATACACCTGGTGTACCTTACGACTTCCTGGTAATTTTACCACATAGTTGGTGTCAGACAATTTTCGAGTAATCTCGGCCGGGCCGACCCATTGCACTTCAAGCTTATTCTTTTGGGAGGGCCTCAACAACATGACCCTCTCTCCTACAGCAAAGTGTCGCGCTTTAGCTGTCCGATCGTAGTAAAGCTTAGCCTTCTGCTGTGCTTTGGTCATCGCCCTCTCGGTCATTTCTTGGGCTTTTGTTAGACGATCCAATAAGGTGAGGACATATTCCACTACTACAAGGATCATCACCCTGACCTTCCCACGACTCTCTCAGCATACGAAGAGGAGACCACAGTCTGCGGCCGTAAACAAGTTCCGCTGGCGTAAACCCTGTTGTCTCATGTGGTGCAGTTCTTAGTGCAAACATCGCTGCAGGTAAGCACATTTCCCAGTCAGTTTTTCGTTCAAAACATAAGGCTCTTAACACTCGCTTCATCACGGAGTGAAGCTTCTCTATCGAGTTCGACTGCGGATGGTAGACTGAACTATGCAATAATTTCACGCCACACCGCTCTAGAAAGGTTGTCGTTAAGGCACTCGTGAAAATGGCGCCCTGGTCTGATTGTATCTCGGCAGGAAAGCCTACCCGGGCAAACACGGACAGAAGTGCGCTCACTACTTCCACGGAAGTTGGCTCTTTTAGCGGGACCGCCTCTGGAAATTTAGTAGCTGGGCAGAATAAGGTCAGGATGTGACGGTAGCCTGAAGTTGTCTTGGGCAAAGGACCTACTGTGTCAATTACCAACCGACGAAAGGGCTTCGTGATTACGGGTACCAGCTTCATTGGAAATTTCGCCTTATCTCCCGGCTTACCCACTCGCTGACACACATCGCAAGATTTTACAAACCTCTCTACATCTTTAAAGCATCCAGGCCAGTAGTATTCCTGTAAAAGACGATTTTTCGTCTTCTTTACGCCTAAGTGGCCTGACCATGATTCTCCATGCACGAAACTAAGCAAATCCTGACGATACGCCTGAGGTACGACTACTTGGTCAAACTCTACTCCTCGCCTATCTAGATATTTTCGATAGAGTATGCCGCTCCTCTCTTGGAATCTCACATTTCGTTTGGCGATTCCCTCTTTCGAACTGTCCTGGAATTGCTTAAGCGTCGGGTCCCCCTTTTGTTGGTTATTAATGAAGCGTGGCTCACCTGCATGCAGGCCGACTGAAATTATCCGAAGTTGGCATGACACACAACTCTTTGTATTTCCTAGTACCTGGAATGTGTCACCCTCTGTGCTATCCTCTGTACTACCAGGAATCGGCTTGGGAGCAACGGCATTTTCTATTTGCTCGGTCAACGAGGCGTAATTGACCCCTTCCAATTCGGGAGGAGGTTTCAACGTCGCCTTTAGGAATGGTTGCCTCCGCGACTACGGCTTCTGCAGCCTGTTCTCGCACAAGTCGATTTGTTACCGTGTTGTCCAACTCGCAACCAGGCCCGTTGTCGATTTGAGGCTTGTTTGCCTCAGTGAATGTTGCTCTCGCAGCCAGCGCACGTGCCTTCGATCTAGTCAGTGCCTGCACTATGCCTTCTCCCAACGTTAGACCTTTCTCCTTCAGCATTTGATCTGACTTATTTGAAAATAAGTAAGCATACTGAGGGGGTAGATATGGCGATACCGCGGCTTCCGTTTCCAACGTACCAAATGCGCCTTTAAGGACAACTTTAGCTACGAGGAGGCACTGACTGTTTGCTTCTACGGCTTGTCTAACCCAGGCACAGTCTCCTGAATACATGTCCGGACTGAACAAAGGACGGATGAACTACGTCCATAGTTGCTGCGGAGTCTCTAAGAACCCGACACTGCTTGCCGTTCACGGTAAGGTCGTACATATAGGGCTCTAACAACTTCATGTTCTCGTCGGCTTCATTTATAGATAAAAAGGCCACCTTTTCTTTCGGGCAATGTTTCGCGAAGTGCCCTGTTTCGTGGCAATTGAAACAAGCCGCCGGTTTTTTTGCCTCAAGTTTCCTTTTGCTTGCCTCTGCCGACGCCCCATGGTTAGATGAATTGTTTTCCTCACCCTTTTGTGCGAGACTTGTCGGTTGTTTTCTAAACGGCGCCTTATTCGGCCGTAGGAATTTTTCCCTTTTTGGCTCGCTGCTTGCCCCGAGGGCGCGGCGCGTAACGAATTCTTCAGCGAGCTCTGCGGCTTTTGTTACGGTGTTCACGTCTGGTCTATCCTGCACCCAGAACCTCACCTTTTCTGGTAACCTTTGATAGAATTGTTCCAGACCGATACACTCGAGCACCTTGTCGTGATTCCCTTACGCCTTTGGCTCTTTGAGCCACTCCCCCATGTTGGCCATTAACTTGTAAGCAAACTCCGGGTATGAATCATTGTTCTCTTTTACGGCGTTGCGAAATTTTTGTCTGAAACCTTCCGCTGACAACCTGTATTTCTTGAGAAGGCTCGACTTTACCTCACTGTACTCGTCAGCCTCCTCTTTCGTGAGGCGCGCGATTACTTCTGAGGCCTCCCCCGGAAGTAGGGACAACAAGCGTTGAGACCATGTATCCTGGCTGAAACCTTGCCTTTCACAAGTTCTCTCAAAGTTGACGAGGAACAGCCCAATGTCCTCCCCTAGCTTGTACGATCTCATTAGGTCCGTCATTTTGAACCTGACCCGCTCTGCTGTACCGGAATGCCTCGCTGCCTCCTGCTCTACTATTATGGCTAATCTCTAGCTCGAGGCGCTTCATTTCAAGCTCGTGCTATCGCATCTTATCTGCCTCGGCTTCTGCGGCCTCGGCCGCGGCCGCCTTTCTTTCGGCCTCTGCCGCTTGGCCTCTCCTGAATCTCCTCGACACATTCTGACAGCTCGTCATCCTCCGCCCCCAATGCGAGAATCGCCTCTATCAGCTCTGGCTTTCTTTGAGAGTCCGACACCTCCAGATTCAACTCCCTTGCAAGTAGCAACAACATGGACTTTCGCAGGGATTTCAGATTCATGGCTGCCTCCAGTACCGCTGTCTCTGTTCCACAAAGATTCCTGTCCTGCAACTAATTAACCTTGACGGCAACGAGAGCTCTAGGTTCCTGTCCTTGCCTCAAGTTTTCCGTTAACTTAGTCTACAAATAAAGCTTCAAAAAGCTCTTATACGGAATCCTGCCCTGCCACTGTTAACCTTGACGCCACTGACAGAAACAGCTTAACCAAGCTATCACACAATTTCTGCCTGGCGCAAGTTACCTGTTAACCCAATGACCAAGACAGCCCCTCTCTACCAGCTTTTAAAATGCCTGGTAAAATTTAACAGAGAAAGCCGGCACTCACCCAGTTCGCAGTCATGTATCCGGCGTCGTGCCTCTCAGAAGTGCCGTTCGATTCCCTCTGGAAGTCGATGAGCTCGTGTCATCCTTCTCCTGTCGTCCCGTTGTTGGACTTCGGGCTCACTCCGTCCTGTGGTCGCTTTCGGGGTTATCAGCATCCCGCCGCTGCCATCCAGTTGTTGGGACTCCGGGTCCTGCCAGTCTCGTTTTCGGTAGCTGGCCCCGTCGCAGGATCCATCGTCCAACAATTCAGCGAGAAAAAGGCGCCCGAACAAACGACAGAGATTTATTTACATGTGGAGAAGTGATCAACTGATCCAAAGAGAGAAGAGTGAGAGTGATACAAAACGTCTTCGGCATTTTATAGCGCCACGTTGTTGACACTGGGCGCCTTGTCCGCATCGTCAGCCAATACGGTGTCCCCGGCACCCTCGGCCACGAGAGGAGGGGGATACACCTCTCACAACACATGGAGTGGCACAACCTAACACGATGTCCATATATGGTCCCGGCGCCCTAAAATGTTACCAAACATGGTCACGAACGCACAGCAGATTCCGGAGTTCTCCCGGCGAGAGGAGGAGCCTGAATGGGGAGGTGGGGGTGGACGACACCGTCGGTCAAGAACCGGTTCTCCCCCCAACTCGTCTTGCTTGGTTCCCTAGGGCCGGTCGTAACAGTATGTATACGCGCGCCAGCAAGATTGGAGGAGTCCGTGCCATGACGTCATGCAAGGTCCGATCAGGCGGAACACGCATGGGGATATTTTACTAGAACAGAAGACAGCAGAAAGGGGTGGTGGTATTGGGGCATTTATTCATAAAAGTACAGACTGGCAAAGGATCAAGCAGGAGTGCAGGGAACATTTATGGCTAAAAGGAAAAGTGGCAGGACTGAAGGCGCTCCTGGGTTTGTATACTTGTGGACAGGGGCAAAAGCCAGTGAGGAAAACCAAGAAATGGTGCAGTGCATAGCAAATGACAATGACGAACTAGGAGAAGAGTGCGAGGTAATAATATTAGGAGATATGAATGCGAACATAGCAAATCTGGATGGATATACTGACCCAACAGGCAGAATGCTATAATTGATATGTGAAAGGCATGATTTAGTCATTTGCAACAGTATCAAGAAATGTGAACGGCAGATAACATGGGAGGTGGGAGGGCTGCAGTCGGCGATTGAATACACAATGATATCACATGTGATGTATGATCAGCAAGCGGTGATGAACATAGGTGAATATGGGTCCAGAATCTTGGGTAGTGATCACAAACGTATCAAGCTGAGTTTTGGAAAAGAAATAAAATTCGAAAGGTGGTATTATGAGTCAGCACACGGTAATATTTATTCACAAAAGCAAATAAAAATAGCAACTAAAGAGATTTAGAAAATAATCACCGAGGTTACTAAAACAGAGTGCACGTACACAAATTTAACTCGATTGTTTGAATTAGAGCTTGCTATGGTACGAGTCTAATCAACCAGGAAAAGCAGACACAAACCCATGGGCTGGTGGAATGAGAAAGTCAAGGGAGCCATAGTAAGACGTCTGGAAGCCTACAGGGAACACAGGTATGCTAAAGAAATGACAGCATATCCACGGGGCGAATGATGGAGAGTGGGGCGAAGCATTCGTCCATCCATGCGTGCGTCTGTGTGGCCGCCCGTGCGTCCATCCACCGGTCCGTGCGTGTGTCTGTTCATGCGTCCGCACGTTCATCTGTGCGTCCGTTTCTGCCTTCGTCCATGCATCCGCTCCTGCGTCCATCCATGCGTCCATCCGTCCGTGCAGCCTCCGTGCGTCCATCCATGCATCTGCATGTGTGTCCGTTCTTCCACCTATTCAACAATCCAAGTACGCCCCGCCGCGGTGGACTAGTGGCTAAGGTACTCGGCTACTGACCCGCCGGGCGTGGGTTCGAATCCCGGCTTCGGTGGCTGCATTTCCGATTGAGGCGGAAATGTTGTAGGCCCATGTGCTCAGATTCGGGCGCACGTTAAAGAACCCCAGGTGGTCTAAATTTACGGAGCCCTCCACTACGGCGTCTCTCATAATCATATAGTGGTTTTGGGACGTTAAACCCCACATATCAATCAATCAATCAACACTCCAAGTACCACCATCTCGCATCTTTTCATCATATATTCCTCATATAGAAGCACCGCCATCCAGTGGACATTCCAAGGACTGAACGAGAGGAGACCCATGCACACTTTCTTACGGCTTGCGCTTCGTGTCTACTTCCCGCCTTTAACCACCTCGAGTTCATGGTATATACTATAGTTCACTGTATTCATGGCCCTGCGGCCCAATGCTCGCTAAACCTTTCAAAAATTTAGGAGGTTACGCCCAGCGAGTATAACGTAGCAACCCTTTCTTGTCTTCTGTGGGTTGTTGAACAATAAAAAATTCGCAGCGTGCGCGTTAACTAAAAAGACAAATTCTCCTGTCTCTCATTCCCCCTTAGCAGCCATTTGACATGTACATTGAGCACTATGTTTTATTTTTCAACAACGCACAGAAGAAATCTCTCACCAGCTCTACCTTGGAGGTCAAAATGTTATACTTGTTACACACTACTACAACGGCTACGAGGGGCAAATGGGTGTCGCATAAGGAGCTTCACCCCTAAAAAGGATAGAAAGACATCTCCGAAGTTTGGAACCATATTATAATTCTCTGAGTAATAAAGCAAGCATGAAACAGAGATTTATAACTACAGTTCGAGGGGTCAGACTAGAAGGGGGTCAAAATGTTATACTTGTTACACACTACTACAACGGCTACGAGGGGCAAATGGGTGCCGCTATAAGGAGCTTCACCCCTAAAAAGGATAGAAAGGCAGCTGCGAAGTTTGGAACCATATCAATTCTCTGAGTAATAAAGCAAGCATGAAAGGGAGATTTATAACTACAGTTCGAGGGGTCAGACTAGAAGGGGATCAGGCAATGGAATATATGAAAACAATAATGACAGAAAAGTTTAAACACCAAGAAAGCACTGCATGCACGATACCAGATGCGGGTAGACCAATTAGCGCAGTGGTTCCACTGGGACAACGTGAGCGTGAAAGTGCAGAGAAAAGGGTTACTAATAGCGCATAGACAGGCCCTGAACCCATCCCAATTATGCCAATAAAAAATAAGGACAAAACGCTAAGCAAACATTAAGAGAGGACGCGAGCAAAGCAATTATGGAGTGGGAATCTCCCAATGGGTGGAAACTAAGCAGAATGAGCATGATCTATAAAGGAAAGGAGGACTAGGCTGATATAAACAACTGCCATCTGATAGCAGTGGCATTGGTGGCCACATGGTTCTGTGATCGAGGTCATCGATCACGGATTAAATTCCCACATGCGGTGCAACATTCTCATGACATATGAGTGAAAAAAAATGGTTCCAAAGCTGCATGTTACACCGCAAATGTAGTCGAAAGACGATAGTCTTGCGTCTGGAGAGAGTGTACAGAACGTTTATTTGACGTTCTGCGCGCAAGAAAATCAGTGTATTGTGGAGGCCCTGCGTTAGAGTGCCTCGAGCGTGTAGCGGAGGCGAATGAGCCCATCGAGGCACGTTAGACACAAGCGCCATCTGGCAGTTATTTTCGAAAACGAAGGCGAGCAGCCCGCGGAGAAAGATGCGCGTCAGTCTCGGAGGTGATAAGGTGTAGAACGCAAAGCGACGGGCAGGTGCTACCTCCGTGACGTCATAGCAAAGCGTTGGAAACAACTTTTTGAGCATCGCGTTGCACTGTCAGCGCAGCGCGCTAAAACGCTACATTCCTTAGATTTCTGTGTGCCTCTTCTAGTATAAAGGCAGACATACAAAACTTCGAAGTGTTGTTATGGCGCCTCAGATATGTGCAATAATTGCTTTTTAATTGACAATCGCACAACTATGAACGCTAAACCTTGAGCAATATAGGTGGGCGCTGCGAATGGGGTGGGTTCGGTTCCGTTTGAGGTATCGTTAGGGCGGATAAACAGACAAATGTACAGACAGACCAAAATTTTTCCGTCGAAGGTCCCCAAGAAAGACTATCGTCTTTAATAAGAAACAATGTTACCGTGTGTTTTGTTGAGGTTAACAAATTCAATGCCGCGAAAATTAAAGCCAATTAAGCTTCTCATACGGCATTCCTCATCACCCACTGAGCAGTTTTTGCAATATTAAACGCGATAATCGAAGTACTAAATCTTTTTTCGCAGTTACTTCACTGTATCTTATGCCGACAACGCGTTTACATACTTTGCTGAATTTGACTTGATGCACAAACTTGGAGAGTGCATTGTCACTTAATTGAGATGGAGCCGTAAAAGTAAGCTAACAATAACATGACAAACAAGAACATACACTGTTTTCCATTAAGACGTTTGGGATCTCCGTTGAAACGCGGTACCTTGAATGAGTCTGCGTACTCACTGATGCAAAGCATGCGTGCAACTTGGGCAATGCTAAAACATGCTTGGAGTTCATGCGTACAAGCCGGAGATTATACTTTCTTTTTTCAGATACTGAACGCTGAGATTAACGCACCCGCAGATCATCGTGTCAAATTAGTTTCTACGTTGCGGTCACTGCAACTGGCCCTAGCTGTTACTCTCAGTGAGCGCCGATGCTTTCTTAAACAAGATACATTTTTATTGACACATCACTCACCACACACAATTGTGTCTGTTTCACCGTCTGTAAATGTGAGATTATATCATGACCGACTTTCAACGCGCCCTATGCTCCAGAATTAAGGTGGTTCTATTTCCAAAAACCATACCGGTATTCTTCGCACAGACCGCCACGTGGATCTACTTCTCCTAGCTAAGCAGCCAGCCAGCATGACCGACTTTTTGTCGCGCAGTTCAGCACACACTTATCTGTTCTTTGACTCGATCGCATCACAACTCACCTTGCAGCAGTAAAATGGCAGTGAATCTTCAACAGGAGAGAAAACAAAACTTTCGCCAAGCACCGTGGTACGCTGAGCCAGCAGCGGTGATGTTTTGCCAACTACCTCCATTGCACGTGCGCCGGCTACGTCATACAGCGATGTAGAGGCCACGGTGTAACAAACCCCGGCTGGGACAGGTCTATTCGGGCAAGTGGTAAAATATTTGAACAACATAACAGTGATAAAGCATCCTGTTTTGGTAAAACCTTGGCGTTACCCAAGGGGAAGCCATTCGCGAGGTTCGACAGGCTTTCGGTGACGATGCAGTGAGCAATTCTCGGATAAAGGAGTTGCACAACCACTTCAGCGATGGGCGTACATCGGGGGCAGCGAACCGCGATCAGGCAGACCCTCAACAAGCCGAAGTGTGTTTATGTCATTGCGCAAGCGCGGACTAACGACGAATACTTTTGTCTTCTCACAGTACGAGAACTTGCGAAAAGAGGTATACACCGAGAGTAAGCGTTGGATCACTATACTTCCAAATTTCACGATTCTGTGAGGCGCGAGCGATATGATCTGTGAACAGAAAGAAAAAAAAACTTCGCAGGTCAATATTGGCCTCCTAATAACGCATTGCCCCTTCCTCAACGTCTTATGCACCAAGCACAGCATTTCTGCGATTCGTCAGGCGCCGTACTGCTCGATATTACTTCGCGTGACTTTTGACTGCTTGCCAAGGTGAAAATTTTGAGCAAAGAAAACTAATTCGACTCAAGAGAACACATTATGCAGAATATTCCAGGTTGGCTGATGACTTTTCAAAATACGTGCTCGAAAAACAGTTTTAACAATGGCGGAAGTGATGGGAGAGGTGTGTGCACTGCAGAGGAAACTGCTATGAAGGAAATTTGGATTTTATACCCGCTAATCAAGAAATAAATTTCTTCTGATCAAGCGTTCGATACTTTTTTACTACATCTCAGGCAGGTAGGCATTATCATAGAAAAAAAAAGTCAGATCCCACGTACAGTGGGAACCAATGTTATGCGAAGCGCGAATGAGAAATATTGATATGTCGCTCTAAAATCAGCACAACGCTACGAGGTGGAGGCAATTGATGCCGTACATGATTTCCATGTCTTGATTGTCATGCTTGGATGTGCCGTTTACCTTTATCTATTCACGTCCCGTGATACCAAATTTAGTATATGTGGAGCTAGCGATACGGCCGCGACACGCTACGAGAGTGGTATGTTCTCGCGTTCTTACATGACACGCGTGTCAGGATTATCATGTTTGCACCAGTTATATATTTTGTCATCCATTGACTTCACGTGACACCAAATTTGTTATATGTGAAGCTAGCAAAACGGCCGCGATTGCATCATGAAGGGCCCAATATACTCCAATGTAGCCCCGCCGCGGTGGTCTAGTGGCTAAGGTACTCGGCTGCTGACCCGCAGGGCGCGGGTTCGAATCCCAGCTGCGGTGGCTGCATTTCCGATGGAGGCGGAAATGTTGTAGGCCCGTGTGCTCAGATTTGGGTGCACGTTAAAGAACCCCAGGTGGTCTAAATTTCCGGAGCCCTCCACTACGGCGTCTCTCATAATCATATAGTGGTTTCGGGACGTTAAACCCCACATATCAATCAATCAATACTCCAATGTATCGTTGACGCGTGCGCACGCTGGGCGCAGCGACGCTCTAGCAAAAGGCGAGCTCTCTTTAGTCTGCCGCCCGGCGCGACCAGCGTCCGGCGCGACCAGCGTCCCGACGGCAACCGGCGCGAAATGCGACATGCTGTATTTCGCGCCGATGCTATAGAAAAAGACCTTTTTTTGATTTCTCTATGCCGATGCGTTACCCAGACAACACTGGGTCTCCTTTTCGTGCCCGAGGCACGCTGGACGCGCTGAAACGCGCATGCGTCAATTCAACGCAGCGCGGCGCGCGCCTGCGTGTATATGGCAGGACCGGCGCCTGGCGTGACGCGACGAAATGAACGCCGGCGAACACGCGCACCGCGTCACGTCGAAATGTATTGGTGCCTTGACTGTGGCATGTAGTCATGTTCTCCCATGACACGCATCTCATGATTACCATGTTTGCACCAGTCACATACCTTGCTCGTCCATTGGCGCTACGTAATACCAAATTTGGCACTGAAGCTAGTGAAACGACCGCGAGCGCATCATGAGTGTGGCATGTAGCGACGTTGTTACATGACACGCATGTCATGATTATCATGTTTGGATGTCTCATTTACCTATATGTCATCCGTTCGCGTCACGTAACACCGAGTTTGGTACATGTGAAGCTATAGCAAAACGGCCACCAGCGCATCATGAGCGTGGCTTATTGCCACCCACACGTAGTGGGTCGACTGCAAGAGCGGCTCTACCATCTGGAGGAAAGAAAGAAGTTTTGCGTGTCTCTTCTCGGCTCGAGAGCCAGCCACGACTGACGCATCGTCCTAGAGCTAGCTACCCGGTCATTCAATATATCCCCCCTTACTTGTGACTCATCGTGACAAACTGGTGGAGGTGCTGGGTATTGGGCGTGCGTCCTCGTACGTGATGATCCTGTGTTGAGTGATGGACGTCTGGCGGATCTTTGAGCAACTTGCGAAGCAAGACCTGTACTCGAACAAGAGTGCCCGCAGCGCAGTATGTTTATCGGTGGACAGATCAGGATTGATGTCAATGTTGCTCATTGATGTGTCTACGTTATCTACTATCTCTGACGTGAGACAGTTGGTGACGTTTGCTACTTCGTGGGCAAACGCTATCGAAGTGCGACGGAAAAGGTGTCGATGCTCGTTGCTATAGTTGGTAACGAGTGATTCAGATCGGCCGTCACGAACGTGTATTACACTTCTCGCTACACATATGCCTTGCTGCAGGAGGTGTTCTAAATTTGTCTCGTGCACCACATCGCCATCGTTAAATCCAAAGCATGTTACGTCAACTAGAACACTGGCTCGGGGAGGAAGCGTCACGCTCTGTTCAGAAATACGGAGTACGTCGACACGCTTTCCGTCATCCTGCACGTTGATTGCTCGCTGGGCTGAGAACGTGACGCGGCGCTCTTGCAGATCAATGATAGCTCCATTTTCCTGTGGAAAATCAACTCCCAGAATGACGTCACGAGGGCATTCAAGTAGAAAAAAGGAAGCTTGCTACGAATGTGTACCCTTGAATCTGTACTCTAGTTGTGCAGGCGCCCAGTGGAGTTACGACATGGCCACCGGCTGTCCGAATCTGCGAGTTATGCCACGGCGTGATTACTTTCTTCAGCTGTGTTGTCAGTTTCCCGCTCAGTATAGAATAGTCTGCGCCGGTTTCCACTATCGCATTAACTACACAACCATCAATTGTTACTGCTATGTCGAGTGAAAGCCGGCTATCCTTTGCAGCAGCAGGTGATGTCGGACCAGTTTCTGTACGGTTCTGCGTCAATAGTAGGTCTTCAGCGCTTCGACGTTCAGCGACCCCGCCCCCAGAGGTCGCTTCTGCTAGTTTTCCCGGAAGAGGCTGGGAGATCGTGCGGTAGAATACCGCTGGGATATTGATGAAAATCGCCTCGGTGATGGCGAGCGCGACTGGCGCCCGGCAGACGGTGGTGCATGCTACTGGGAGAGGTAGTTTTTGATGTCGCGTGGTCTCTGACCGTAACGGGGGGGGAGGGCGAGTATGCAGAGAAGCCGCGAAGCCCAAGACGGCGATAAGCACACTGGCGGTACAAGTGATCAGCTTCTCCGCAGTGAAAGCTTAGAAGCCGGTGATCGGGTGTGCTCCAGACATCAGACTTCCGAGGACACGAGTGCCGATCGTCGATGTACTGGACCGGTTGCACCGAACGATGGGCAACAGAAGCACCACGGACAAAGGGCAGGGGTGGTGGCGTGTACGTGCCTTCGCAGTATGGTATGTGCTGCGCTTACTCGAGTGAAACTGCAGGGACAGGATGAACGAACAATGGCGGCGATGCAGCAGGGTGTTTCAAGGCTTCCGCGTAGGTTGTCTTACGGTGGTATTCAGCAGGAGCTGACGCAGGCCCCGCCGCGGTGGTCTAGTGGCTAAGGTACTCGGCTGCTGACCCGCAGGGCGCGGGTTCAAATCCCGGCTGCGGCGGCTGCATTTCCGATGGAGGCGGAAATGTTGTAGGCCCGTGTGCTCAGATTTGGGTGCACGTTAAAGAACCCCAGGTGGTCTAAATTTCCGGAGTCCTCCACTACGGCGTCTCTCATAATCATATAGTGGTTTTGGGACGTTAAACCCCACATATCAATCAATCAGGAGCTGACGCAGCTGTATCAGGAGGCAAGGTGTCCCGGAGGGCCTGGTGCAGCTCATCTTTGATGACAGTTGCAATAGAGCTAACCGTAGGATGAGGTGTTACACCAGGCCTTTTGCAACTCTTCACGTACGATATTACGGATGAGTTCACGTAAGGAGTCATTGCTGGTCTCAGCGGCGGCGAAAATGTCAGCAGTGGACATGCCACTGACTTGCCTGTCGTATTGGTTTGATAGCTGATGTAGCATTTTTTCCATTGTCACGGCTTCAGACAAGAACTCCGCGACAGTCTTCGGAGGGCTTTGCACGAGGCCGGCGAAAAGCTGGTCCTTGACACCACGCATCAAGTGACGCAACTTCTTGTCCTCCGTCATTCTCGAATCTGCCCGTCGGAAGAGACGCGTCATGTCTTCGACGTACGCGGTCACAGTTTCGTTTGGCGACTGGACGCGGGCAAGAATAGCTCGTTCAGCTCTTTCATGGCGGTCAGCGCTGGCATATGTCTGCAGAAGGCTACGAGAGAATTCGGGCCACGTCGTCAGCTGCTCCTCTCAATTTTGATACCACGTGCGAGCCCTGTCTTCGAGATAGAAGTAAACACGACCAAGTTTCGCCGCGTCGTCCCACTGATTCAAGTTGGCTACGCTCGAAGTCCGCCAACCAGTCCTCAACGTCTTCGCTCTCCGTACCATGGAACGTATATCGGTTCGACGACGTGCTTCCCGTGCCGGTTGGCAAGGTTTGTACCGAAGTAGGTGGTCATGTTTGTTGACGTGGTGGGAGCAGTATCGTTGACTTCCGGAGGCAATCCTCTGATTCGGCGGCTGGTCCGATGCACGGGAGTATTGACTGGCACTGGACTCGTATTACGGCTTCCTGGGGGGGTCTGCAGCATCCGTGGGACTACCCAGCACCTTCCACCAGTTTGTCACGATGAGTCACAAGTACTGGGGGATATATTGAACGACCGGGTAGCTAGCTCTAGGACGATGCGTCAGTCGTGGCTGGCTCTCGAGCCGAGAAGAGACACGCAAAACTTCTTTCTTTCCTCCAGATGGTACACTCATCGGGACAATATAGTCATGTTGTTACATGACACGCATCTCATGATTATCATGTTTGCACCAGTCACATGCCTTCGTCGTCCATTCACGTACTGTAATACAAAGTTTGTCATATGTCACGCTAGCGAAACGGCTGCGAGCGTATCATGAGCGTGGCATGTAGTCATGTTGTTACACGCCCCGCATGTCATGATTTCCATGTGAGGGTCGGTCGCTTGCGTTCGCCATGCAATCATGCCATACCATACCAGTTTCGCAACATTCCATGTGAACGAAATTACCGCATGGTACTGGTTACTTGAAACGGCCGTCCCCATCTGCAGCGCCCACCAATGTTGCTGCTCAAGGTTCAGCGTTCATACTTGTGAAATTGTCAATTAAAAAGCCATTATGGCGCATGTCTAGAGCACCATAACAACGCGTGTATATTCTGCATGTGCGTATTTTACTAAAAAAAGGCATACATGAGGAATTTTAGGGACCGTAGCGCTTATCACGCTACGCTGACCATGCAACGCTTGCACGAAAAGGCGAGAGTTTCCAACAATTTGCTAAGACGAGACGGTGGTGGCACCTACCCATCGTCTTGCGTTCTACACCTTATCACCTCTGAGATGGGCGCACACACCCGTCTCAGAGCCACGCGCTTTGTTTGCTAAGAAAACTGCCAGATGGCGTTCATGTCTCACGTGTGACGTGACTTGATGCGCTCGTTCGCCTCCGCTGCACACTCGAGGCACTCTAACGCAGCGCCTTCAGAATAACATTAACTGATTTTGTGGTGCAGAACATCAAATAAATGTTTTGTTCTATCTATCCACACGCAAGACTATCGCCTTTCAACGACATTTGCAGATTAACATGCAGATACGTGGCCAAATTTTTTTTCGATGCGAAATACTTGAAGTATTTTGTGGAGACTACAGACACAAACGTTACTTTCATGACGTCACATCGCGGCTGGAAGCAGTAAAATTTGTTCTTTGCGAAATGTGTGACTTGTTAATCATAATATCCAGCAGCGTTGTCATTGGCAAGTTTTTTACTTACCCGCATTTGTGCGAAAAGTCCGAGATAAATTCTGTCTCTTCAAAAAATTTCCAAAACGGGTGCGACTCTCGGAGAAATTTTTTAATAATTCTGAGGAGTCTACGTGTGCATAATATATATATATATATGTTGCCCATCGATCTAGCACTCAAGATTGAAGGTGTCCGAAGCTCACTCTCACTTATGATTGACGAAGACAGTGGAAAAGAAAAACAAGATAACATCCATATAAAATTAAGGCATTTCAGCTTCAGAACAGGAGCCCTGCGAACAATGCAGTTGCCAAAACATTTTTTTCTTTTATAGTTCGTTCATTGCTGGCTTTTACCTTGATGACATTCATGTTCCTTCGCAACAAGATTGGTTTCCGTCAATCTTTTGGTTAACTCATCATTGCTTTAAAGTTAGCTTATCAATCTCTTCAATTATTTGTTGATCATAAATTATTTGGCTTAATTACGAAGTAGTCAGCAACATTTATTTGTTCATGTCGTTATAGAGGGCATCGGCGAATTTTGAAATTCTAGCCTGATTTAGCTAAGGCACCATGTGTTGAAACTTCTTGAATTATAGCACTGTTGACTTCAGCAATACAGAGCCCGGCGTAAATAAAGTTCTGTAGGAGTGAACAAGAAATAGCCTGCTCAGGCATGAGGCAGGTAAATAGGGTTGAGTTCAAAAGGCACCGACAGTCCACCCCGTCGGTAAAGCCGGTCATGCAAATCGCGGGAAAAAAGTGCCACCATGACGTCCGTCGGGTGTGAAGTCAAGCAACGGAAGTTGTCTCGATTTGTAACCCCGTCGGTCAACTCCTCAACATGGCGCTGCCTGAACAACGTGGCTACGACCCTACGACTCTGTCGTGGTCGTATATCCCGACAAATCCATCAGACGACGGCCCATCCACCATTTCGGCGGAGCAAGCTGACATTTTTCAACTCGTCGAGGGTCGGCGTCGCCGCCGAAGAAACGCGGAAGGAGCGTCTGCACTGAAAACTCCTCTCAACAATTCAGCCACTGGAGACGCTCACGCTCCATCTCCTAAAGCTCCACAAAAGACTTCACCAGTCTCCAAGTGGACGCCGAAACCAACGGTCAGGATGAATCCTGGCGACTACGTGATCGTGCTCAAGCCACGCATCACAGTAGCCCTCAAGGCAGCGTTTCAACAAGGTGAGCTCGGCGCTGCCATTTCCCAACTCATCGGAAGGCAGCACATGAATGACATCACCATTTCTCCCAATTGGGAGCAAAACATCATCATCTGTGGCACGCAGAATCACGAGGTGGTTCAGAAACTGCTGTCGGACTTTCAAATCAACACCAGCAAAGGACCGCTGCCGCTTCGCGGTCACCTCAAGCTCACCGGTGATGTGTGTCGCGGCGTGATTTCTGTGCACAACCTCGAAACCAGTGCGTCCCTGAAACATAGTGTGCAGTGGCGTGGCGGTGAACTAGTCCATGCGCGCAAGCTGGGGAACTCCAACGTAGCTGTGTTGACTTTCGCGGGAAGGAACGTTCCGCGTTTCGTCCACTATAACGCAGAACTGACTCCCGTCAGGGAGTACAAGAAGACAGTGCCAGCGTGCTACCGCTGTGGTGCACTGGGGCACCGGGCGGATATCTGTCCCAACCCGGTCACCGAAAGATGCAACCTTTGTGGCCAAAACGTGGGCGCTGGTCCTGAGGGGATGGCCCCCCCCCACGAATGCAACCCAACGTGCATAGTTTGCGGGGGTCCGCACCTCACCAGCTCCCGCGAATGCACTGAAAAATTCATCAGGCTTCAGCAACCAGGGTCCAGGACATCGGGGACCCCAACAAAACCAAAGCGCCGGTCAACTGGCACAGCGCCAATTCCTGGCAAAGCAGCAGCGGCAACGCTACCACCTGGCGCGGCGGAATCTCCAGCTTTCGGCGCTCCGTCTGGCAACGCTGCACGCAACCAACACAAGGTAGGCAGTTGGGTGGAGGTCGCCTCCTCTCCCTCCTCTCTCTCCTCTCCACCTTCTTCTGCCACAAGCACTACCGAGACACAAAAACTCAGGACATGAGCTCGCCCTTTTGCGATCTCAGAATGAAAAAACTAGCCAGCGAACTTGACTCGCTCAGAACCAATCTCACTACTAAGCCCTCGTTGAACGACGAAGAGGAAAATATGACAGACAGGGAGATTCCTACTACTGTAGAGAGTCGCGTCGCGGCCCTGGAGACCCAGGTGAATGCAATAGAAACACAATTGGCCGACCTCCCCAAAATTATCCACGACACCATCGCGCGTCATATGGAGACTGTCATCGCACAGGTGACACAAACAGTAACTCACATTATCCAAAAGTGGATACAAGACAATCCACGCGTCCTCAAGCGCGTAGGGCCAATTACGGACGTTAATCGCCCCTCAAAATTTAACAGAGTGACTCCAGATGAGTCGGACTTTTCTGAAGACTCCAGTACGTTAGCACAGGGTGCTAGTGAACTGAGTAATGCTAACAACACAACCCCACCCTCTATCTCCGAACATGGCCTCCAACCCTAGGTCGCGAGCCAGAGCAACTCAGCCGTTGTTACTAACACAGTGGAACTGCAGAGGTCTCAAGAACCACAAGAAGCGGGCTCATTTCCGCCTCTATCTTGAGACCTTTGAGTTCATCGTTGCCGTGATTGCCCTTCAGGAACCCGGCACGGACGTCAAACTCACAAATTACACTACATTTCAACACAACCCGGAGACATGTATACTTGTTCACAAGCAATATACCGCCCAGGAAGTCACACTCCCCACAACATTGCCTTTCCCATACGCGATGGTGTCGGTGCTGCCTATAAGGCGATCTGACCCACCTGTTCATATTTTAAACATTTACTGTCCCCCAAAGCTTAAGAACGTCACGTTCAGCGCAACTTTCACACAAGCTATGCAGGTGGCAGGACGGGACCCCCTCCTGATCGTCGGCGACTTCAATGCCCCAAGCAGGTTATGGGGTTACCCACGAGAGGACACACGTGGAAGGAAGCTTGCGGAACTTCTTTCTACACTTGTACTCACCCTCCACACTGATCCCGCCAGCCCAACACGTGTAGGCAACTCTGTTCAACGAGATACTTGCCCGAACCTCACAATTACACGCAACATACGCCATGCCGACTGGCTGAACACACAGGACACTCTCGGTAGTGATCATTGTGTATTAAACACAATCGTGTACATGCGTCCCTTAAAACGCCCACTTACACAAGCTCATATCCCAGACTGGACAACTTTCCGCACCACTCTACCTATTGTAGACCCTCTCCAGTCGGGATACGACACCTGGTCTAAATCACTGACGTCTGCACTGAAACAACACGAACAGCTGATACAGCTCACGGAAACTCAAACGGACGTGGACAACCACCTCCTCCATCTTTGGCAGGCCCGCCGCAGCCTCACCAAATGATGGAAAAAACAGAAACACAACAGACGCCTCAAGAAACGCATCCTAGAACTCACGGAGCAAGCTGTGGAATATGCTGCTCAGCTAGCCGACACTAACTGGGTGGACAGGTGCAACACGGCTGCACGCCAGATGTCTGGTCGCAACACGTGGCGCCTGTTTCGCGCTCTCATCGATCCAACACAAACACGCACGGAAACTCAACGTCACTTACATAAGGTCATGCACAACTTTACAGGAACGACAACACAGCTGGCAAACACGCTCAGGGACCGATACCTGTGCACCACCAAGGACCCCCGGACGGCCGCATACTCCTACGCAGGCAAAAAGAACACGCAGTTGGACACCCCGTTCCAGCTCCACGACCTCCAGGCGGCCTTACGCAAGATGAAGCGTGGCACTGCACCAGGGCGTGACCAGGTTACGGTCAAACTGTTGGCCAATCTTCCCGACGCAGCCTACGCCACGCTCCTCAAATACATCAATAGCATTTGGGACGGAGAAACTTCTCTCCCTCTTGAATGGAAATCAGCTCTCGTGACCTTCATCCCGAAGGCAGGTAAACCTATTGACGTGGAGAACCTTCGCCCCATCTCCCTCACGTTGTGTGTCGGCAAGCTGATGGAAACGATGGTGCGCGACAGACTCTCCGAGTTTTCAGAAACACAGCACACTTTTGCGGACACCATGTTTGGATTCCGCCCTCAGAAGTCAGCCCAGGATATACTTCTACAGCTCCACCATGACATATTGGATCCTGTTGAATGCCCCCACAATGACAAGGTAGTCCTGGCCTTGGATCTTAAAGGGGCATTCGACAACGTGAAGCATGAGGTAATCCTTGAGCACCTCAGTCAGACCAACTGTGGTTATAAAACATTCAAATATGTTAGACAGTTTCTTTCAGACCGTCAAGCCTACATACGCATACAAGATGAGGAACATGGGCCTTACGTCATCGGCTCGAGGGGAACTCCTCAAGGCGCGGTCCTCTCTCCCCTCCTATTTAATATAGCCATGCTTCATCTTCTCCCCAAATTGGCTTCTTTACCAGGGATACATCACGCTCTTTACGCGGATGATATCACGATCTGGGCCACGCAAGGTAACCTGGGTCACATGGAGTCATGCCTGCAAGCAGCAGCGACTGTAGTCGACGACTACGCAACCTACTGCGGACTCCAGTGTGCCCCGGCTAAGTCAGAATTTGTGCACGTACGTCCCTCCCCTCAGGACACAACTCAGCTCCATATCAGTCTTCCCTCGGGATCGATCCGTGAGGCCAAGGAGATCCGCGTCCTTGGCCTCTTCATACTACCAACGCAAGGCCGACACCACAATAGCCAAACTTCGCACAGTGGGAGACCAGGTGGGCCGTATGGTCCGCCGGGTCTCCAACAAGCGGGGCGGATTACGAAGCAGGGATGCAATGCGGCTTGCCCATGCTTTCGTAACGAGTAGAATACTCTACTCGACTCCCTACTTGCACCTACGCAAACACGAGGATGATCAACTCGAGGTCATCCACCGTAAAGTTATCAAGCGGGCTCTAGACCTCCTTATCACCACGCCCAACCAGAGACTTCTGGCCCTAGGCGTGGTTAATACCTACCGGGAACTTCGAGAAGCCCACCTCGTTAACCAATACATGCGCCTTGCACAGACCCATTCCGGTCGCCGCCTCTTGGACCGAATACACATCAAACACAATTACTATATTGAGGAAAGGGTGAGAGTGCCAGAACCTTGGAGACGCACCCTCCGGGTCCGACCCCATCCCCGCAACATGTCCAAAGAAAACCACAGTGGTCGCCGCCAGGCGCGCGCGGAAGCGTTGCAGCGACACTTTGGTCAAGAGGAACACGTGTGCTACGTGGACGTTGCCGGCCCGCACCATGGGGGGTGGTATACTGCCGCAGTCATACACAACGCAAACACCGTAAACGGGCTCACTTTCAAAGCCTACAGCGCAACACACGCGGAGGAGATTGCCATCGCTCTGGCTCTCACCTATCCCTCTTCTAAACATATCATCACCGACTCACGAGGGGCCTATCGGAACTATCAGCTAGGGTGGGCTTCACCGCTTGCTCAGCGCATACTGGAACCTAGCTGCCGATACGTTAATCCAACTCCGCGAAATCTGGTTTGGGCACCCGGTCACCAAGGACTCAGGGGTAACGAACAGGCCGATCAGGCCGCCCGCGCACTCTCTTCCCGGGCTATCTCCCTGTCTTTGGAAGCCTACTCGCAATCAGACAACTCGGCCCTTTCATTCAAAGATATTACCAATTACTACAAGGAGGAGCACCGGCGCTATCCAGACCCTTGTAAGGGACTGCATCGCGCTGACGAGCGCCTCCTTTTAAAACTGTTTACCAATACTGTACTGTGCCCGGCGGTGCTAAAACATTTCATTTCATCCTTTGATGGCACGTGCCAGTTCTGTGGTGAGGTGGCTGACACCTTTCACATCGTCTGGGCGTGCCAGTCTAATCCATCTATCCCCCCCAACCCCAATCCCACGAGAGAGGACTGGGAGGCGGCCCTGCTCGGCTGTCAAGACCTGAAGGCCCAAGAGGCTCTGGTTCAACGGGCGCGGGCGGCGTTGCTTGCCAATGGAGCCCCGGAATAGGGGTTCCACCTAGTGCTGTGAGGGTAGGAGGCCAATAAGGCCCCAACCCAATCACCTCTCTGTAACCATTTAATGGTTATAAAATGTTTTCACCACCACCCATTTGTAACCCCAGCGGCGAGTTGAAGCCCACACGAGAATATGTTGAAGTCTTACTTTTGAATTTTAAATTAGGCCTCACCCAAACGGGCAAGGCCTCCCAAAAAATGGCCTATAGGCTGATTAGAGTGTCCTCCCCCACGGCAATCTTTAGTAAAAGGCGAAAGATTGATTCGACCTGCTGAGGGAGGACCTGAGCGATGAATACCGCACGGCCCACACTCCGTGGTGCTGAAAAATAGCCAGAAAACTTCGATGAAGTTTATTGTACGTTTCAGCCTTTTATTCTTAACATATGTGTTCTCGTAAAAACTTATCTGCATCACTCACCATAGTAACGTATACTTTTTAATTAACAGAAGTCAAATATAGGCACTTTCCTTTCAGTTTACGTTCTTATGCTGGCGAAAAATGTATGCAGCCGCGTACACTTCCATCAAAGTTTGTAAGTGCCGGAGTAGCGGCACGTGAGCACGCATCTATATCATACTTGGCGCGCTTCGTATTTTGTTTTAAATGCAAACATTTTTTCTCGAACTTCGGCGACTGTGACCGTATCTATCTATCTATCTATCTATCTATCTATCTATCTATCTATCTATCTATCTATCTATCTATCTATCTATCTATCTATCTATCTATCTATCTATCTATCTATCTATCTATCTATCCACCTACGACATTTACCTCTCCTGGCCGCTTCGATAACGGTATCGACACCAAACTTGGTACGACATAACATGACTGTAGGAAGAACATATTTGACTAGTCATAACACGAAAATAATCACATGTATACGTAATGATTTACATTTCATCGTCCTGTAGCTTTTGCGGTGGTTCAGTTCACATGCCGTGTTGCAAAACTGGTATGGTATCCCATGATTGCATGGAGAACGCAAGCAACAGACCCTAACATGAAAATCATGACATTCGTGTCATGTAGCAACATGTATGCATGCCATGCTCATGACGCATTTGCGGGCGTTTCGCTAAGTTCACTTATACTTTTTACTTTTACATACCGAATTCGGTATTACGGTGCGTGAATAGATTACGAAGGTATGTGATGTGCAAACATGATAAACATGAGTTGCGTGTCATGTAGGAACATGACTGCATGCTACGCTCATGATGTGCTCGCGGCCGTTTCGCTAGCTTCACATGTACCAAACTCGGTATTAAGGTACGCGAACGGACGACATAGGTAAATGACACATCCAAATATGGTAATCATGACATGCGTGTCATGTAACAACATCATTACATGACACACTCTTGATGCTGTCGCGGCCATTTCTCTAGCTTCACATATGCCAAATTTGGTATTACGTGACGCCAATGGATGACAAAGGTATGTGATTGGCACAAACATAATAATCATAAGATGCATGTTTTGTGAGAACACAACTACATGCCACACTCAAGGCGCCAATACATTTCGACGTGACGCGGTGTGCGTCTCGTTGGCGTTCATTTCGTCGCGTCACACCGGCGTTGCCACGCCAGGCGCCGGTCCTGCCATATACTCGCAGCCGTGCGCCGCGCTGCGTTGCTTTGACGCATGCGCATTTCAGCGCGTCCGGCATCCCTCCGTCACGAAAAGAGGGAGACGCAGTGTTGTCTAAGTAACGCATCGGTACGAAATGCAGCATGTCGCATTTCGTGCCGGTTGCCGCCGGGCCGCGCCGACGGACGCTGGATGCGCCTGGCGTCAGCCAATATAGTGCTTGCATTTTGCTAACGTAACGTTGCTGTGCCCAGCGTGCGCGCGCGTCAACGCGACATTGGAGTATAGTTTGCCCTTCATGATGCGCTCGCGGCCGTTCGGCTAGCTCCACTTATAACGAATTTGGTGTTACGTGACGTCAATGGTTTACGAAATATATGACTAGTGCAAACGTGATAATCCTGACACACGTCTCATGTAAGAACAATGCAACATACCACACTCATAGCGTGCTCGCGGCCGTTTCGCTAGCTCCACATATACTAAATTTGGTATCGCGTGACGTGATTAGGTGACGAAGGTAAGAGACACATCCAAACACGATAATTATGACATGGAAGTCAAGTACGGCATCATTTACCTCCAACGTTGTGCCTATATTAAAGTCAGATATCAACATTTCTATTTTTTATTGTTATGATATATAAGGAGATATAGGCGCACAAATATGGCGCCGGCTACTTCTCAGCCCTTCAGTGAAACTTGGACACGTATCTTGTAAAACATAAAAAGCAGTGCACGAAATATAGAACACTCGGGCACAGATATGCAAAGGCACCTTATACGCACATATCACAACAAAATGATATGAAAGTGTTCAAAAATCAACGAATAAAGTCTGTGATAATGTCCCTCGGTAATATTCGGTCCAACCAGCACAAAACAGCAGAACACACGTCTGGTCCTTATGAAGATATATTCGCTAGTGTGTACCTAATAGTCGACACGTCATTCACTTCACTACACGCACATGATTGCTGTCACATGATACTGCACATGATAAGTACATGTGTTATACAAATGAAAGTTTGTTATTTCTTAGTATTTGTCGGCAATTCCGCTGTCTTGTAAATAATGTTTTTAAAGCGTGCGACTGTAAAATTCCAGTTGTCCACGGGTCTAGAAGTTTTCTCTTTCGTGTTTCGCATATCATCGATTCCTACTGTACGTTGGGTCTGCCAATTTTAAATGCGAAGCATTTCTTAGCGAGATTCGGCGACTTTGAGCGTATCTATCTGTCTATGTATCTATCTAGGCGCTTACGACTTTTAGCTCTCCTGGCCGTTTCTACAGGCATAACATGACTGTAGGAAGAACATATTTGACTAGTCATAACATAAAAATCAAGAGTTGTATGTCATGAATATTATGATTTACTTTTCATTTTCCTGAAGCTCTTGTGGTGGTTTCGTTCACGTGGCATGTTGCAAAACTGGTATGATATGGCATGATTGTATGGCGAACACAAGCGACAGACCCCGAAACCAAAATCATAACAAGCGTGTCATGTAACAATTTGGCTATATGCCACGCTTATGATGTGCTCGTGGCCGTTTCGCTAGCGTCATATATACCAAATTTGGTTTACAATACGTGAATGGACGACGAAGGCATGCGATTGGTGCAAACATGATAAACTTGAGATGCCGTGTCATCTAACAGCATGACTATACGCTACACTCATGATGCGCTCGTGGCCGTTTCGCTAGCTTCACGTGTACTAAACTCGGTATCACGCGATGCGAACGGACGACATAAGTAAATGACACTTCCAAGCATGATAATCAGGACATGCGTGTCATGTAACAACATGACTACATGCCACAGTAATGATGCACTCGCGGCCGTTTCGCTAGCTTCACATATGCCAAATTTGGTATTACGTGACATCAATGGATGACGAAGGATGTATGTGACTGGTGCAAACATGATAATCACGAGGTGCGTGCCATGTCAGAACATGACTACATGCCACAGTCAAGGCACCAATACATTTCGACATGACGCGTTGCGCGTGCTCGCCAGCGTTCATTTCGTTGCGTCACGCCGAAGTTGACACGCCAGGCGCCGGTCCTGCCATATACTCGCAGGCGCGCGCGGCGATGCGTTGCTTTGACGCACGATCGTTTCAGCGCGTCCAGCGTCTCTCCGTCACGAAAAGTGGGAGACGCAGTGCTGTCTGGGTAACGCATGGACACGAAATGCAGCATGTCGCATTTCGCACCGGTTTCCGTAGGGCCGCGCCTGCGGACGCTGCTCCTGCTGGTCGCGCCTGGCGTCAGACTATAAAGTGCTCGCGTTTTGCTAACGTAGCGTCGCTGTACCCAGCGCGCGCACGTCAACGCTACATTGGAGTACATTAGGCCCTTCATAATGCGCTCGCGGCAGTTTTGCTAGCTCCACATATACAAAATGTGTTGTTACGTGACGTCAATGCATGGCGAAATATATGACTGGTGCAAGCATGAAAATCCTGACACGGGTGTCATGTAAGAACATGACAACATATTACACTCATAGCGTGTTCGCGGGCCTTTCGCTAGCTCCACATGTACCTAATTTCTCGTTACGTGACGTCAATGGATGGCGAAATATATGACCGGTGCAAGCATGATAATCCTGACACGGGTGTCATGTAAGAACATGACAACATATCACACTCATGGCGTGTTCGCGGGCGTTTTGCTAGCCCCACATATACCAAATTTGTTGTTACGTGACGTCAATGGATGGTGAAATATATGACCGGTGCAAGCATGATAATCCTGACACGGGTGTCATGTAATAACATGACAACATATCACACTCATAGCGTGTTCGCGGGCCTTTCGCTAGCTCCACATATACCTAATTTCTCGTTACGTGACGTCAATGGATGGCGAAATATATGACCGGTGCAAGCATGATAATCCTGACACGGGTGTCATGTAAGAACATGACAACATATCACACTCATGGCGTGTTCGCGGGCGTTTTGCTAGCCCCACATATATCAAATTTGTTGTTACGTGACGTTAATGGATGGTGAAATATATGACCGGTGCAAGCATAATAATCCTGACACAGGTGTCATGTAATAACATGACAACATATCACACTCATAGCGTGTTCGCGGGCGTTTTGCTAGCCCCACATATACCAAATTTTTGGTTACGTGACGTCAATGGATGGCGAAATATATGACTGGTGCAAGCATGATAATCCTGACACGGGTGTCATGTAAGAACATGACAACATATCACACTCATAGCGTGTTCGCGGGCGTTTCGCTAGCTCTACATATACTAAATTTGGTATCATGTGACGTGAATAGATGACAAAGGTAAACGACACATCCAAACGTAATAATCATGACACGGAAGTCATGTACGGCATCATTTAACTCCACCTCGTAACGCTGTGCTAATTTTAAAGTGACATATCATCCTTCCTCATTCGTGTTTCACATATCATCGATTCCAATCCTACGTGGGATCTGCCAATTTTTTTTTGTTGTGTGTGCGTGCTACATTATCCTGAACTTAGTGTGGATTGCTAAGTTCTTAATGTGTAGCACCTTAAACAGAATGATATCAATTAGCATATCATTATGCTGTATTGCATTGAACCGACTGCGCCCTTAGTTTGACAGGCTCCATAAAGCGAACCTTACACTTTGTTACTAACACGTGGGTACATATACCAAAATATGTTGTTCGTCAATAGCTCCATATAGTTAGGCACACAATATGTAACTTCAGCTGTTTTTGCCTTAATGCTCTCTATACCATTGGTCAACCATGCTGTTGAACCATCTGGCCTTCTTCTCCTTACAGCGTTTCCCCTCTCCTATTCCACTACGAACAAATGCATATGCATACACAGAATATTTGCGAAGGAAGAGAGAGAGAGAGAGAGAATAAACATTTATTAATAACAAATGGAAACTGAGCCTTCTTTGGGTGGGGCCCTCAGTCCAGGGCTCCATTGCCTTGCGCGACCCTGCGAGCCCGCTGGACCAGCTGCTGCTGTTCCTGCCGGCGTAAGCTGAGCAGTGCAGACTCCCAAGAGGAAGGGGTGGGATTGGGAATGGGAGGCACGCCCTGTGGGGCAGAGCATTCCCACGTGGAATGGTACACCGTCGGTACGGATCCACAGAAGGGGCAGTAGGAGGGGTAGAGAGTCGGATGAAAGCGATTTAGCATATAAAGGCAAGGAAATGAATTGGTCTGTAGTTGCCGCCAAGCGACAGCATCTGCTCTGTTAAGTGAAGGATGAGGGGGAGGATACGTATAACGGCTCTGTCGATAGTACTGCAGCGTAGCGTTGTAGTTTAGTGGTTCTGTCGATGCGTCGTCTGGATTGGACAGCTCTTCCAATGGAGCCCGGCCGGTCAGCTCTCGGGCAACCGCATGAACGCGTTCATTACCATGGAGAGAGGCGTGTCCAGGAGTCCAGACGATACGCACAGGACGTAATGCGGACGGTGAGACAGAAGAGAGGATATTGTGTGTATGTGCAGCCACAAGTCCTTGAGCGAAAGCACGGCAAGCAGCTTGTGAATCTGTTACAATAGTGACAGGGGAGTCATGTGACAGTGTCGTAGCGTAAACAATTGCCAGAGCGAGAGCTCCCTCCTCTGCCAGACCACTGTCTGTAGTGCGAAGTGTGGCAGACGCCACAAGGGCGTCTGTGTCATCTGTCACGGCTAAACACATGGCTGACTTCTCTGGGTAGCGTGCTGCATCAGTGTAAAGTACTTGTAAGTCTGATGTACCATCACCAAAGACGCGTGTCATAGCCTGAACTCGGGCACGTCGACGACCGGCGTGGCGGGAGGGATTCATATTGCGTGGAATCGGAGGCACTTTGATGAGTGCGCGGACAGTAGAAGCAAGTTTATATCGCGGTACTTGTGCGGGTTTTTGGGGAATCGGGTAGCCAAGACGAGACAGGATGGCGCAGCCCTGACGGGTCTGCCTGAGCCGTTGGAGCTGACTATTGTGCTGGGCCTCGATGAGTTCTGTTATGGTGTTGTGGACTCCTAATTGAAGGAGGCGTTGTGTAGATACGTGTGGAGGCAAGCCGATAGCCGCCTTCACAGCTGTCCGTAGAAGGATGTCCATCTTTTTTATTTGAGCTAGAGTGAGATTGTGAAAGGGAAGATGATAGGTGAGCCGACTAACTATGAGTGCTTGTACTAAGCGGAGGACATCTTTCTCACAGAGGCCTCTCCTGCGATTGGTGATGCGTTGGATCATGTGTGTAATTTGAGTTATCTGCTGAGCCAGAAGGTGTGTAGTGTACGAGGCCTTGCCGTCGGACTGAAGGTAGAGGCCTAAAATGCGAATTCTTTGTACCAGAGGGATAGGATGGCCATCAAGAAACAGCGAAATGTCAGGAGAATCAGCTGTTTTGCGGCGCCGCTTGTATACTAATAACAACTCCGACTTATCCACTGAGCACGTAAGGCTGCCGGCAGCAGCATAGTCTTGTACCACAGACACAGCTTCCTGTAGGGCGTCCTGAATGGTTCCGTCTGATCCTTTGGTCGCCCAAATTGTAATGTCATCTGCATAGATGGCATGCTGGATGTTGGGAACCTGTTGTAGTAGGGAAGGGAGTTTAGCCATAGCCACGTTGAACAAAGTGGGCGAGAGAACCGAGCCCTGTGGTGTTCCTCTGCCTGCGAGATGAATGACGTCCGAACGGAGGTCTCCAATCCCAATAGTGGCCGTGCGGTCAGAAAGAAAGGACCTGACGTAATTGTATATACGTGAGCCACACCGAGATGAAGCGAGATTGTCAAGAATAAGGTCGTGGGAGACGTTGTCAAAAGCACCCTTCAGATCCAGGGCCAGAATAGCTCGGACCTGGTTTGAAGTGGGGCTATCCAACACGTCCTCCTTAAGCTGTAATAATACGTCCTGTGTAGAGATACCAGGACGGTAGCCGAATAGTGTATCAGGAAAAAAGTTATTGTCTTCGAGAAATGGTTGTAGTCGAGAGAGAACAACGCGTTCAAAGAGTTTAGCTACACATGAAGTTAAGGATATAGGGCGAAGATTCTGGAGGGATAGCGGCTTGCCAGGCTTTGGAATAAGTATGATTTCTGCGTGTCGCCACTCCTGTGGTAGCGTGCCGTTTTTCCAATGTTCGTTGTAAAAAGCGGTTAAATATTCGATGGACTGGTCATCTAAATTACGCAGAAGTGTGTACGTAATCCCGTCTGTACCGGGTGCTGTGTTGCGCTTAATGCTTTGCAAAGCTGCCCTAACCTCTGCTTCTGTAATGTCCTCATCTAGAGGCGTATCGTGTACGTGTGGATAATCACGGTAGGCGGGACGGGTGCCCGTGGATACATAGTGTTGCTTTAAGGTGTGCAGCAGAGTGTTATCGTCGAGCCCTGATTTGTGGAGAATGGTGCGGATTGCGTTAGCAGTGTGGGATTTTGTCTGCGTGGGATTTAAAAGAGCACGGAGTATACGCCACGTTCGAGGTGTACTTAGTGAGCCGTTGAGTCGATCACAGAAGTTATGCCAATTGTTGCTAGTGAGGATGTTCGCATAGTCCTGTGCCTCAGTAGCTAGTTTAGCGATTCGGAGACGAAGTTTTCGGTTATGTTTCTGTCGCCGCCACCGCCGTGTCAAGCCTCTGTGGGCATCCCAGAGATGTAGCAGATGCCGGTCCACATCCGGCGTTTCTGTCGTCGCAGCGATGAGTTTGGTAGCTCTTTGAAAATCGGAGTGAAGTTTTAATATCCAAGCCTCTAGGGAAGGAGAGTCCTGATGGGTAGTTGTACGATTACGCCTAAATGCATCCCAATTCGTTAGTTTTATTATGCGCTCTGGGGCACGCGTGGCTGCTACTTGGAGCTCTGTAGTTAGTATATGGTGATCACTGCCTAGATTCACCATGAGGTTGCACCAGGAATGGTGACTAACGCCCTTGACTATCGTGAGGTCGGGGCATGTGTCCCTGCTCACACTATTACCTAGGCGAGTGGGTTGATCAGGTTCTGTCAGCAGGGTCATGCGATGAATCGCGAGAACCTGTGCGAGTCGTCGGCCTTTAGGCGTTTCTGTTGCGTAGCCCCAAGCTGGATGGGGGGCATTGAAATCTCCTACAATAACTATTTGTTTACCCAACTTGCAGATTTGTGCGAATAGATTACCGAAGTCATCGTTCCTGGCGTTAGGTGCACTGTAAACGTTAAGCACGTACAGGCTGCTACTGGAACGAGAGCACGGGACTAATTCGAGAAGTACGTGTGAGATGGAGGTGCTTTGAAGGGTGTGTTCTATGACAGTGACATGCTTAGAAACTAATGTAGCTGTGCGATGTGGTGTATTGTTCGTTACGTCCGTGTATGTGGTGTAACCCGGAAGCGTAGGGGTACATTGTACTTCTTGTAACGCTATGACATCGGGAGTAATCTGCTGCGTCGCAATAAATTGCATTAGAGCTCCGCGTTTCCTACGATACCCCCTGCAATTCCACTGCCACACACGTAGGAGTTGAGGGGTGTCACGCGTTGACCTACGGTTTCTCGCCATGATCATGCAATAGCGGGGCCTCGGTAGTACACGGAGGCATTTCGGAATGTGCTAAATCTTGGTGGAGGGTGGTGGGAAGCGGGACTGCAGCAGCTGCGGCTGTTGGGACGGTTTTTCGGGACGTTGATAGGAAACGGGAGGGGCGTATGTAAGGATGCGGTCGCTGTGTTTCACGTGTCGGAGACGTGGTGCGTTTTGGTGCAGATGGCGAAATATCAAGTTGGCCAAGTGCAGCCGATATCTGCTGTTTAACATCCGTTACAATCTGCTGGATAGCAGGTTGCAGGGCCTGCTGGATCAATTGTTGGAGTGGAGCTGTTAGTTCAGCCATAATGCTATCCTTCATTTTCTGCATTTCTACCTGCATCATAGCTGCGAATTCGTTCCTTAAAGAAGTAGCCATTTCGTTCAACGCCTCTCGTGTGCAATAATCGGATCGTGCCGTAGTTGACGACATGTCAGGGTGAAGCTGAGTGTCTACTGACATGGGTTGTGGTAGTCTAGGTGGCGTTGGTTGTGGTGTTCTTTCCTGCGTTGATGTTTGTGTGAGGGAGTGGGACTGGTGTGGAGAGGGAGGGAGAGGAGGGAACTGCCCTGCCCAGCTTACCGTTTGTGCTTTCTTGAGGGAACCGCTTTGCTGGCCATGATGATGCGTTTGTCCCGTCCGTGTGCCAGCCTTGAGATGCCGGCTGGCCAGCGAAACCACTCCGCGATGACGAGTTTCCTCGCTTGGGCCCCGACTTATCCCTGGAATGGCTCCTTCGCCTGGCTGCACTCCCGGACGCACTGCTCTGCCGTCCGGGGCTGGGAGATGGTGACTGGGCCTTCTTGGTGGGAGTAGCTGACCGGGGTGGTTTGCGTCGGTCGACAGGTGGCAAAAACCGCTTTGGGCATGGTTTGGCAGCCGTCGGGTGGTCGCCACCACAAAGCATGCAAGAAGGGCGGCACTCGTGGTTGTTGGGTGATAGTGAATCCCCGCACACTCGACATTTCGGTGTGTCAGGAGGCTGTGGGCACACATCTTCGCGGTGTCCAGTTTTTGTTGCACTTTCTACAGTGGGGAATAGTCCGTTTGTAGAGGTAGCAGCGGAGAGCCTGTCCGTACGCGTTCACGAAGAAAGGGACTCGCTTGCCACAAAATGTGAGCACCATTGCTCCGGAGTTGCCGAGGCGTCTGCACGTAAGGACCTCGTAGCCCGGTACTTCAACTTCTGTCAGGAATTCGTCTGGCGTGATTTCATGGCCTATTCCGTTGACCACCCCTTTGCAGGAATTATCAGGCGCAATACCATAAGAGGTGATGTCGTAGGTTGTTGCGTGCACTGTAATTTTGGTGATTTGTCCAAGTGCCATGGCGATGTGTTCAGATGAGGTGCTTATTGTTAGCACATTTTGATTTTCGTCAACTCGAAGCTTGATATCAGGCTTCTCACTGCGTATATTTGCTGCATGAACTACGGCGAGAAGTAATGTCTTGGGGCTAACCTTGCTGAGATTTAATCCACCATGGGGACGGATTGCTAGCTTGTAGTCCTCGGCAGGTAGCGGTGGAAGTCGTGGTAGACGCGTCCTAGGCCGGCTCTGGCGTAGAGCGGGCTCAGACGGCGTGCTGGGCAGCTGTTCAGTCGGTACGATATGGGGTGGCAGCTGTCGGCGTTTGTTCGCTCTCTTGGTAACAGTGATCCATGGATTTGCGTTGTCCTCATCGCTCACCTGCGTATCGGCGTCTTGACTGGTCTGCGTATCCATCATGTGGTCCGTGGAGCGAGAGGGCAATGAGTGCTTCTCGTCGGCTGCGACGCTCCCAGAGACGCTCGCCATCCGCTGTAGAGCGGGGCGGCGTTCTGTCCAAGGCGCGTCTCTGGCTTGTTAGGGTTAGCGAGGTGGACCTCTTCAAGAACTTTCGAAAGCGTTAAAACGTTTAAAAGCGCACTCACAGGTTGAAGTCCGGTATAGGCTTGGCAGTGGTGATGCTAGGAACAAGCTCCTACCGTTGCAACAGGTCGCCAGGAAGAAATTCTTCTTGAAATTGAACCTGAGCCGGAGCCGATGTGATTCGCGTCCGTCGCATGCTCTCGCTCGAGCGCGCCCCTCTTGCGAAGGAAGAACTCTTTAAGCTTGAACCACAAGTACGCGTTACAATGCGTCAGCGCGTCTACACGATGCTGTCTCTCTCTCCATAGGGAGAGGGAATGGCGCAAGCCCACACGATGTGCGCTGACACGTTGTGACGTGTACGTGTGGTTAGGGCTGTGTACAACTCAAGCTCCGATCCGCACTGCACCCAAATGAAGGCGCAGCCAACTGGTATGCTGGCCTTGCAGCGTTTACACGCCCTCCGCGTCCCCGTGGCGCAGCGAAGAAAGTTCTGTGTGTGTGGCACAGTTCGAAAGACAAACGAAATTTGCTGTGCCTGGGGCCACAGACTTGCAGCTCTGAAAACGGTACCCAGTGTCAGGCAGCTACCTCTACTTTCTACAGTTCTTTCCAGTTTTAGCAAGTACCAGCAAACGTATGCATCTCTTTTAGCGTTATCTACATAACCAGGGTTGTGACCGTGTGACTCGAATCAATCAGTCACACCCTGTTAGGCGGTTTGTTCGAACCCTGGTGAGATCGTCAGTGTCCGGTAGGTACGTTCCGAGCGCATCCTCTGGATTCTCAGTAGAGCTCGAATCCAGTTACCAGTGGGACGACAGCCCACGACATCGGCCGTTCGGAGGCCGCGTGAAGGTGCTGTCATGAGCTGCTCCAGACTATCAACACTGGGATGTACTGGACGGTCGCCCTCCATCCCAGCTGATCGACCGGAAGCTGGGAGTCACGCGGCGAAGAACATTCGTCACGGACGAGGTAGGAGTCCCATTGCGAGCATTTTTTTTGATGTCATGTGCTGTCCATGTTTGTCATACACCCACATCCTCCTGTGTTAATTAAGATGCTTACCATGTTAAGCATGCAACCATGTGAGCACCCTCGCGTGTTCAGAGAAATAAGGAAATGAGGTGTTCCTTGAGGCAGATGTATTGGTAGTATATATGCTCAGATTCGCGTATTTATGCGTCGTATAAAATTCTGAAATAGTAACGTTATGGCACGTTGCTGAGCAATTCACTGCAATCCTTCGATAGTTTACACGCGCACACACACATACGAACGCACGCGGGCACTTCCTTACGACCTGCGCTTCGTGTCTAGTTCCCACCTTTCACCACCACTAGTTCATGGCACTGCGGCCCAACCCTCGCTAAACTTTGCTAAAACCGAGGAGGTTACGCCCAGAGAGTTTAACGTGGCAACCCTTTCTGGTCAGATAGTGCTCAAAGTGCGTCCTTCTGGTACTAGTTATTTAAGGGCGAAGCTCCTTAGCCGTGGGTTGCGAGTCCGCGATGTATGTATGTATGTATGTATGTATGTATGTATGTATGTATGTATGTATGTATGTATGTATGTATGTATGTATGTATGTATGCTTGTACGCATGTATGTATGCTTGTTTGTATGTATGTGTGTATGTATGTATGCTTTTGTGTATGTATGTTTGCTTTTATGTATGTATGTATGTATGTATGTATGTATGTATGTATGTATGTATGTATGTATGTATGTATGTATGTATGTATGTATGTGTGTATGTATGTATGTATGTATGTATGTATGTATGTATGTATGTATGTATGTATGTATGTATGATGTATGTATGTATGTATGTATGTATGTATGTATGTATGTATGTTTGTAGTAAAAGTAGTAATAGGCAGCACGTGCACGCCCTTTTCATTTGAAGAGGAAATGCACATTAATCATAAACAAAAAATATAATTGTTTCTGACGAAATATCTTACAGAGACGAGTATTGCTGACTTAATGTCCAGTTATACTTACCTTCAATTTGATGCTTACTAGAAAAACTAGTATGAGAAGGACGCACTTTAAGCACTATTGACCAGAAAGGGTTGCCACGTTAAACCCGCTGGGCGTAACCTCCTTGGTTTTAGCAAGGGTTCGCGAGGGTTGGGCCACAGTGCCATGAATATAGTGAACTAGTATATATCAATCAATTAGAGGCGGTGAAAGTTGGGAAGTAGACACGAAGCGCAGGCCGTAAGAAAATGCATGAGTGCCACCTCTCGTTTAGTCCTTGGATTATCCGCTGGATGGCGGTACTTCTATATGCTGAATATATGATGGAAAGGTGCGAGATTGCGGTACTTGGAGTGTTCACTAGATGGATGGAAGGACGGAAAGACAGACAGATGCATGGACGGACGCTTCGCCCCACTCATCATCATGCACCCCGTGGGTATGCTGTGATCTTTTAGTAAGTATCAAATTCAAAGCAACCCACAGAGGGGGATAGGAGCGCGTGCTCTCAACCGGGCTGCAGAAATTAATGGTCTTCTTCCTCTTCTAACCGCTACCACCACCACCAGCAACGATACGGTGGTGATTTCTTCTCAATTTCGAGTAGTAGATTACTAAAGGTGCAAAGTAAAGGTATTTATTGCTGTTGAAAGTTAACTAAGCTGCACAAAGTATGTATCCACTTTGAAAATGAAGGGGCAGGACAGCGAGACATTAGTTGTCCTCACCATGCACGTGCTCGACGAAATCAATGCTAAGAAAATATTCGTGGGTAATGGGTCTGACTTCAACACAACTTGGCATTGGCTACGCAATTTTAAACAATTGTGTCGAAGTATTACAAATGAAATTAGGGCGTTTTCAGTTTACTCGCAGTATTGCTATTCACGGTGCAAGTTATGTCTGCCTCTGCAAATAATGTAGCTCATGAGACAGAATTCTGCTTCGGTATGCAGGAGACTTTCGATGAATCTGTATTTCATACACAATCATTTATAACAGTGAGTGAGTGAGTGAAACAACTTTATTCGGTCCACAATAGACGCGAGTAAACTCAGCGTCACCTGGCTAGGCCCACTCGGGGACCATCAGGTTAAACCTGACGGCCCTCGCGCGGGCCCTCTGGACGGCCAGGATTTGAGAGGTCTGGTCCTGGGCCTTAATGAGTCGCTTCATTTCCTCTTGGGTGAAAGGGGGACCGGCAGAGGCGCAGCCCCACAGTACATGCTCGAAGCCCGCATAACCACCACACAGGGGGCAGTCCGGGCTTGGAAACCGTTCAGGGTACATTGTGTGCAGTGCCGCAGGGCTCGGGTAAGTGTTTGTTTGTAGCAGTCGGAGAGTAACAGCTTGGGCCCTGCATAGCGAGGAGTGTGGTAGAGGCAGCAGTCTTCTTGACAGATAGTGGTGCTTGCATATCTCGTCGTACGAGCAGAGAGGCTCAGGTCGCCCAGGAGATGACGCGTTACCCGGCACACGGTCAGTCAAACCTCGTGCAGCCGAGTGCGCCTCCTCGTTGGGATTGAGCGAGGCACCCTCAATGGTTCCAAGGTGCGCAGGAAATCAGACCAATGAGTGATTTTTGAGGTCTTTGACTTTTTGAATGACCTGTAGGACCTGGGGAGCCACCATGCCCATCTGGAAGGCCTTGATAGCGGCCTTGGAGTCTGAATAAATTGTGTCATGTACACCGTCCGTCAATGCAAGAGCAATGGCAACCTGCTCTGCAACGCTGGAACAAGAAGTGCGGATGGTAGCGCAGCTGATGACTCTGCAATCACAGTCGACGACCACTGAGGAGAAGGCTTCTTCTTGAATGTACGAAGCAGCATCGACGAAGCAGGCTCGATCCTTGTCCAAGCGGGCACTGGCGAGCAGAGATTTACCCCTGGCTCGTCTTCGTGCTTCGTTGTAGGTTGGATGCATATTGCGCGGCATCCGCGCAATCTGGATCTTGGATCTTACGTCGTTGGGCAGCTTCACAGCGTCAGGACCGACAACCGTGGGGTTTCGTCCCAGCATGCCGAGTATGGCTCTACCCGCTGGGGTGCCAGACAGTCTGACAAACTGTGCGAACTCTTGGGCTTCGACAATTTCTTCGAACGTGTTGTGGATTCCCAACTTCAGGAGGTCTTCCGTGTGCGTTCGAACGGGAATGCCAAGGGCCAGCTTGAAGACTCTTCTGATTAGGGCATTGATTTTGTTGCGCTCCGACACGAGCCAGTTGTGCATAGCCGCCGAATAAGCGAGGTGGCATAGCACGAATGCGTGGATAATCCGGATCAGATTGTCCTCCCTGATTCCGCGGTGCCTGTTAGCGATTCTTCGAATCAGTCCAAAGGCGCTTTCGGTCTTGGAACAAATGCGTTTGACGGCGGATCCATTGGCTCCGTTAGACTCGATAAACATTCCAAAGACCCTGATAGTGTCCACCCGCGGAACTGGGGAGCCGTTACCGGTGAATAACGTAATGTGGCTCTCCATTGCTGGCTTCCAGGACCGGTGAGAACCACCTCTGGGCCTCTTCTTATACAGTAAGAGCTCGGACTTAGCGGGCGAGCACCTTAGCCCGGCGGGGATGAGATAGCGCTCCGTCACATCGATGGCCTCTTGCAAAGCACTCTCGACCTGACCCTCACATCCGCATAGGCACCAGATGGTGATGTCGTCTGCGGAGATCGTGTGGTTAATGTTCGGGATTTTGTTCAAGGCCCTCGACAGGTTGATCATGCAGATATTGAACAGCGTCGGGGAGATAACCGCCCCCTGAGGTGTCCCTTTTGGCCCAAGGGTAATTTCGTGGGTCAAAAAATCGTCAATCTTCAGTCTTGTGGACCGCGACGAAAGGAAGGAGCGCACAAAATTGTACGCCCGCTTGCCGACGTGAAACTCAGACAAGCTCTTGAGAATAAAGGCGTGCGATATGTTGTCAAAAGCTTTTTCCAAATCCAATCCAAGAATCGCCTTGGTGTCGGCGGAGCCGGAGTCAATGACCTGGTGCTTGATCAGCTTCATGGCGTCCTGAGTCCAGAGCCCCGACCGAAAGCCAATCATGTTGTGGGTATAGCATTCGTTAGACTTGAGGGGGTCAGTGAGGCGGTTGAGCATGGCGTGCTCGGCCGCCTTCCCGACGCACGACGTCAACGAGATTGGCCTAAGATTCTCAATGCTCGGTGCCTTACCCGGCTTGGGTATCAGTACTGTGCAGGCCGCTTTCCAGCTCTTGGGAATGAGACCGTTGCGCCAGATTTCGTTGATCTTGTCTGTAAGAAACTCGATCGAGTCGTCGTCGAGGTGCTTGAGCATTTTGTTGGTTACCCCATCTGGCCCAGGGGCGGATCTGCTATTGAGGGTTGCGAGAACCCGCTTGACCTCAGCCACGGTGGAGTCCTCGTCCATCGATGGCGCATCGCGCGCCTCGTAGTCGGGAAACTGGGGAGGTACCGGATCGTCCGTGGCCGCCAGGTACTTGTCTATGAGCTGCTCCATGATCGCCTCATCTGGAGTTGAGTCGGTGGCCAAATGGACAGCTTTCGCCAAAGCTCTCTTCTGATTGGACTTGGTGTTGCCGTCGTGCAGTAGGTGTTTGAGGAGTCTCCAGCTTTTACCGGTCTTGAGTTGGCCCTCCATAGAATCACAGAGCTCATCCCATTGTTGCTTGCATGAGACCTTGCAATGATCTCCTACCGTTTTGTTGATTTCGGACATTTTCTTGCGCAGTCTTCTGTTATGGCGCTGAGTCTTCCATCTCGCGAGCAGTGCCTGCTTGGCTTCCAACAGATGCGCGAGCCTACTGTCCATCCTGTCCACCTCCAGGTCGGTTGTCACCTCTTTGGTGGCGCTGGCCACATCTTCTTTTAACCCGTCGCACCAAGAGTCTAGGTCCGCATCCGGGGAAAGGGCGCGCTCGGAGCGGTTGGCTCGGAACAAGTCCCAGTCGATGAACTTAAAGGTCCTCGTCTTGTTGCGGGCAACCTCTATGAGCACTTCGATGATGCCATGATCGCTACCGAGGTCGATAGCTGTGTTGGTCCATTTGACGTTTTCCAGACTCTTGACAAAGGTGAGATCCGGGGTTGTATCTCGGCACACCGAGTTCTCTCTCCTGGTCGGGAAGTCCTTATTGGTTACCAGTGTCAGATCTTCCTCCGTTGCCGTGAGCCATATGTCTCTACCCTTCTTCGTATTGGTGAGGTAACCCCACGCCTGATGCTGGGCATTGAAGTCCCCCATGACGACAAGAGGTTGACAGCCGGCAAAATGCACAACCTTCTTCAGAAGACCACCAGCCCTGGCTCTGTGTACGCTGGGCCTGCAGTAGACATTTAATATGAAAATACTGTTCCTTCGTAAGCACCGCTTAGGGGGGTCGACTAGGAGTTCCGTCATGACATACTCGACCCCATTGTCCGCTGGACCGAGGTCTCGCTGAATGCACGTGAACCTTTTACTGACCAGAGTGGCCACCCCCCTTCCCCCTTCAGTGGAAGCCACAGTGACGAAACCGGTGAGCCTGATGTGTGATGATGTGATCGTTTCTTGTTATAACAGTGAGAAAAAAAGTTACGCTGTAAACTGCATAATGGTTCCCGGAATCCTGAGAAGTCCGTAAGCTCAAATTTCATGTACAGATTTTTTCTCAGCAGCCGTCAGGGTCACGCAGTCGCATGCCCTGATTCACATGAACAGCTGACTCGATTTACCACCACGTCACAAACGGTAATGTTCACTTCACGTAAGAGCACTACTGATGGCAATTGTTTGCAAAACAAACACCAGAAGGTCAAAATGAACCGTTTCAATGGCGCACACCGCTTCGTGGTCCACGTGATAATGAAACACCCTTTGCCTCAGTGAAGCAACGATTGGTCTCGCACATCATGCTCAAATACAGATTGATGCTGCTCTAGGGTAATCGACCCTGGAAAAAATTTATTCGTCAGGTGGCTGTCTAAACTGGTACTCACAAGTGTGACAGCACAGCTGCTAGGATGTTGCGCGCGGACACTATCTGAAATGAGTATCAGTTTCTGCAACTAACCTCAACTTGTTTTTCTAGTGAAACGGAGCGCCGAAATCATCCCCCCAAACATGAAGCTAAATGACGTGATGAAATGTGAGCAACTACACGCAAGAAAATTTAACGCAACAGCTGCGGCGGTATTCTCAAGTGAGCGCATTTGGGATATTTCGCGACACTCAATACTACCTTAATGATGCGCCCACAGAAAAAAAAACACTTCAAGCAACATTAACATCTTTTTAAAGGAATCACCCGCGAACAACGCAACCTGAAATGCAATTACGCTGTCGTATACGTTACAGAAGAGCGACATGATTGCTACGCATGCTGCAGAGTGATTGTGGTCACCTCAAATTTTTAACCTGCTGCCCATGCATTGTCTTGCTGTTCACCCCCGTCGGAGTGCGGCTACCGTAGCCGAAAATTGAACCCATCTTCGAAGTAAGCAGCGCGACACCATATTAAACCTTATCAAAGCGTGTAAGCTGGAGCGCAGGCGCCATTGGCGATTGTACTAAAAAAAGAGTTTTCCATTGTTTTATGAGAAACATCATCGATGCTGCATCCGTCTTTACTTCAAGCGTGAGACAAGCAAAAAGTGAACGCCGGCAGCACAACGGCGTTCGAAGCGAGCGCGTGGTATGTATACGCGTGCCAGCAAGATTGGAGGAGTCCGTGGCATTACGTCATGCAAGCGCCTGACCAGGTGGACTACGCATGGGGATATTTTACTAGAACAGAAGACAGCAGAAAGGGGTGGTGGTATATGGGCATTTATTCATAAAAGTACAGACTGGCAAAGGGTCAAGCAGCAGTGCAGGGAACATTTATGGCTAAAAGGACAAGTGGCAGGACTGAAGGCGTTCCTGGGTGTTGTATACTTGTGGACAGGGGCAAAAGCCAGTGAGCAAAACCAAGGAATGGTGCAGTGCATAGCAAATGACAATGACGAACTAGGAGAAGAGTGCGAGGTAATTACATTAGAACATATGAATGCGAACATAGCAGATCTGGATGGATATACTGAACCAACAAGCAGAATGCTATAATTGATATGTGAAAGGCATGATTTAGTCATTTGCAACAGTATCAAGAAATGTGAACGGCAGATAACATGGGAGGTGGGAGGGCTGCAGTCGGCGATTGATTACACAATGATATCACATGGGATGTATGATCGGCTAGGGGTGATGAACATAGGTGAATATGGGTCCAGAATCTTGGGTAGTGATCACAAACGTACTAGCTGAGTTTTGGAAAAGAAATGATATTCGAAAGTTTGCATTATGAGCCAGCACACGGTAATATTTATTCACAAAAGCAAATCAATATAGCAACCAAAAAGATTTAGAAAATAATCACCGAGGATACTAAAACAGAGTGCACGTACACAAATTTAACTCGATTGTTCGAATTATAGCTTGCTATGGTACGAGTCCAATCAACCGGGAAAAGCAGACACAAACCCATGGGCTGGTGGGATGAGAAAGTCTAGGGAGTCATAGTAAGACGTCTGGAAGCCTACAGGGAACACAGGTATGCTAAAAAATGACAGCATATCCATGGGGTGAATGATGGAGAGTGGGGCGAAGCATCCGTCCATCCATGCGTGCGTCTGTTCATGCGTCCGCACGTTCATCTGTGCGTCCGTCCCTGCTTTCGTCCATGCATCCGCTCCTGCGTCCATCCATGCGTCCATCCGTACGTGCAGCCATCCGTGCGTCCATCCATGCATCTGCCCGTGTGTCCGTTCTTCCACCTATTCAACACTCCAAGTACCACCATCTCGCATCTTTTCATCATATATTCCTCATATAGAAGCACCGCCATCCAGGGGACATTCCAAGGACTGAACGAGAGGAGGCACACGTACACTTTCTAACGGCTTGCGCTTCGTGTCTACTTCCCGCCTTTAACCACCTCGAGTTCATGGTATATACTATAGTTCACTGTATTCATGGCACTGTGGCCTAATGCTCACTAAACCTTTCTAAAATCAAGGAGGTTACGCCCAGCGAGTATAACGTAGCAACCCTTTCTTGTGTTCTGTGCGTTGTTGAACAATAAAACTTTCAAGCATTTCCCCGAGGGTGAACATGGTTAAGTGCGAATACACGGGGTGATGCTATGAGGGGTATTTATTACTTCGCACTATTATATTTATTAATCACACTATGGTGCCTTTATGGTGTAATGGTTCCTGGGAATCGCAATTGGATCACACGGGGGAGTTTCCGTTAACTCACTGGCGAATGCCAACGGATTTTTAACTTTGCTCCCCCTCACGACAACGTTGAACTTACTCAAACACCTCCTCAATGAAACCAACACCCGCACAAATCAGCGTCATTCGATCGTGAAGATACTTCATGAGGCTAAACGAACAGTGTCACCGGAAGATGTTGTCAAGAACCTCGTGGAAAAATATCTCCCGCTCCCCGCGGGCCCTGTGAACCCTCACCCGATTACTCTGGCAGCGACAACACTAACTTAGACGCCGACTTCTCTATTGAAGATGTGCGCCGAGCTCTCCATGAGCTCAATGGCCGCTCAGCCCCTGGCCCCGATGGCATCACCAACAAGCTCCTACGCAACCTGGACGATTCTTCCGTCACTTACCTCACTGACACTATCAACGAGATAAGGAAAAAGGGTGAGATAACCGATGCTTTGAAACTAGCTCACACGGTTCTCATACCCAAACCGGGAAAGGCGCCGAGCCTAGATAACCTACGCCCCATATCTCTCACGTCGTGCGTGGGCAAAGTGGCTGAGCACGTCGTCCTCAACAGGGTTGGTTGATACCTCGAAGATAACGACTACATCCCGCACCACATGATTGGCTTCCGACCAGGGTTGTCCACTCATGACGCCATGTTACTCCTAAAGCATCAAATTCTAGATGGCGGAAACACTCAGGACACTCGTGCAATACTCGGTCTCGATTTAGAAAAGGCCTTCGATACAATAACGCACTCGTCAATCTTGAAAGCGATCGCAGCCCTCGGCCTAGGTCATCAATTTTACTACTTTATCCACTTTTTTCTCACTCGACGCAGAGCCGTCCTCCGCGTAGGAGACCTAGTGTCGGAAGAAGTGGAGCTCCGACAGCGGGGCATTTCTCAGGGATCCGTCTTCTCACCCACGCTCTTCAACCTCGTGATGATCGGGCCTTCCGAACGACTTTCAAAAATAGACGGGCTAAATCACACTATCTATGCGGATGATGTAACCGTATGGTGCTGCACAGGGTCGGATGGCTTCATTGAGTCCGCCCTGCAAGAGGCTATCGACACCACCGAGTCTTACCTCGACCACACCGGTCTCAGATGCTCACCTGCGAAGTCGGAGCTGTTGATATATTTGCCCAAAAGCCGGGGTGCCAAGCCCAAAGGGTGGAAACCTCCGGCGGAACGCAATATCACCCTCCACACCAGAGATGGTCGTACTATACCCAGGGTAGACACCATCAAGGTTCTCGGCATGATCATCGAGTCCCGCGGAACCAACACCCAAACAGTAAACAAGCTCAGGACTAAGACTGAGAATGCCATACGACTCGTACGTAGAGTAGCCAACAGGCACCATGGCCTCAAAGAAGATAACCTGCTGCGTCTCGTACACGCGTTTCTTTTGTGCCATTTTACCTACGTTGCCGCTATACACAAGTGGCTACGTGCTGAGCGCGATCAACTCAATGCGCTTATTCGCAAAGTGGTCAAACGAGCCCTTGGCCTCCCTATCACCACTCCAATGTACAAACTCCTCGAGCTTGGCGTACATAACACGCTAGAAGAGATCGCCGAAGCTCAGGAACGTGTGCAATTGACCCGACTCACTACCACCAAGGCGGGCCGCCATATTCTGCGCGAGCTCGGCTTCTTCTCCCCAGAGTTGACTCTTATTCCCCGTGAATTCCGCGACCTTATCACGATCGCTCCCATACCACGAAATGTACACCCCGAATACAACAGAGGCAGGCGCCTTGTGCGGGCGACCGCCATTCTCAAGCGCATAGACAAGGAAGCGGACAAGGTCTCGTTCGTGGACGCCGCTGCCTATCGCAACAACCAAGCCTTCGCCGCGGTCGCGGTATCATCCGCGCAGCAGACTCTTAACTCAGCCACAATCCTCACCCGAAACCTCGAAGTAGCGGAGCAAGTAGCTATAGCTATAGCTATGCTCGACAGCGAACGGGAATTCATCTACAGCGACTCCAGGCCGGCCATCAAAACCTTCGAACGCGGAGTCATCTCCGACCGGGCGTTACGTATCCTGCGCAATGCGGACCCGAGTGCCCTGAAGCACCACACTGTCATCTGGTTCCCCGCCCATCTCGGCCAGGTGCCGGGTGCCCTATCCCACCTCAACGAGATCGCCCATGATGCAGCGCGCGCACTTACCGACCGCACTGCCACAGGGCAACCTCATCTTGCTGGGTTGGATACCAATCGGGATGCACCAATTACGTACAATGAAATTACAAAGCACTTTTACTTGGAACGCGGCATTTTTCCACCCCCACATCCGAAGCTTAACCGACCGCAGGCAATAACCCTACGCCTATTACAGACACACACATACCCAAACCTTGCCACGATTCACGTTTATTATCCCGATGCATACCCCAGTGACACATGCCCATCATGTGGACACACAGCGACACTCGCACACATGCTCTGGGAGTGTAGAACAACTCCTCCCGACTCTACCTCAAGCAAGTGGGAGAGGTCCCTCAGGAGCTCACTTCTCACCGACCAGCAATGGGCCGTCCAGCAGGCCCACGAAGCGGCCGCCAGGTACTCCCTGTCGGTCCCTACGTGGGAGACGCCCGCTACGCGCTAAGCGCGTCCTGCAGGACCGAAATAAAGTTTTTTTCATTCCATTCATTCCATTCCCCCTCACGACCCGCTCTCGACGGGAGACTGAGAGAGAAGGCGGGCGCGCGAAAGAGAGGGGTGCGCGCGCCGCTGCAGCCAGCGAGGAGAGCGAAGGAGCGAGCGAAGGGGGAGGGTGTATAAGCGGGGGTGACGGTATAAGGCGCGTTACTGACACCCACGGAGGAAGGAAAGGTCTGGATTCGCTCGCAGGATTTCAAGCTGGACGGTTGTGCCCTCGCGATCTCCGACTTCAGCGTAGCTCCCGCTGACGGTTCGCCCTCCGCGGTCTCCTGAAGCCGCGCAGCTCTCGCATTGTGGTGCCCCGCCCTTGGACTGCTTCGACCGGATCCCCACTTTCCTATCTCCTTCTTTTTTCTCTCGCTTGGCTGGCTTCTTCTCCGTCTGTTTTCCTTCTATTCTTTTTATCCCTCCTTTTCCCCACCCCTATAAGGCACTGCGCCGTGTCGCCTGAAGGCAGACAGAAATTAGGTGCCTTTTCCCTCTTCATTGTAACCACTACCACCACCCCCAAGGAAAGGTCCGTGCTGACACCGATATCAGCGTCGCGTCCGTGGCTTATTCGGTAGAGCGTCGCGCTGCGGCTCGCCAAGTCCTCTTTCTTTTAAAGATCGAGAGAAGACTGCGGACGCCGCCGACAGCGGTGGATGGTTTGGGGTCGCTTATAAAGTGTATTCACACTTAAAAAAATCACAGCGTGCGCGTTAACTACAAAGAGGAATTCTCCTGTCTCTCATTCCCCCTTAGCAGCCATTGGCATGCACATTGAGCACTATCTTTTATTGTTCAACAACGCACAGAAGAAATCGCTCACCGGCACTACCTTGGAGGTCAAAAGGTTATACTTGTTACACACTACTACAACGGCTACGAGGGGCAAACGGGTGCCGCTATAAAGAGCTTCGCCATCAGCGTTCGTGTTTTATTCTGTGTGTGCGGCTCTCGCCGACGCATGCGTCCAGTGTTTCGGCGGCGTATCTTCGGCGTCTCACCCGCATTCAGGTTCCCCGCGGCTTCGGCCGAGAAGTCACCGACCCCTGGGGCCCCTGGCAAGATGGCGTCGAGGCCAGTATGCACCCCGCCAAAAGAACATTGTTTCACGTTTACTGTTCCTGAAGGCGCGGTCTCCGTCGATGAGATCATCGAGTGTCTCGAAGAGACGACCGGTAGCGAAGGGGTGTTGTTCCTGCAACACCTCGGCGCTTTGAAGTTCTTGGTAGCAACGAGGACAGAGGAACAAGCCACCAAGCTCATGGTGAATGAAGGTTTTGTCCTTCAGAAGAAAAAAGTTCAAGTGGAAGTCGTCGGCCCACCAAGTGTGTTCGTGAGTGTGTACAGGTTGCCGCCGTACGTACCCGATGACGTGGTCGTCTCTGCTTTGCAGCCTTTCGGCAAAGTACCTAGTATAACATATGTTACTCTGCAACGACGTCAGTCTACATTTACCGGTACACGAGTGGTGAAGATGGCAATGGCAAAGCCCGCACCGAACTTCATTTCAATCCACGGACACCGCGTAATGTAGGAGTACCGTGGCATGCGTCGCGTCTGTGCGCGTTGCCACAACGAAGGCGACATGGCCGTGGCCTGTGCAACACGTTTTTGTCATAGGTGCAGCGCGCACGGACACGCTGTAGAAGAGTGCAGTGAAGCCTGCAGAAGGTGTGGAGGTGATCACCCGACCAAAGAATGTTTCAAGCGCAGATCATACGCAGACGCAGCTCATAAGACGCCGTCACCGAGTGTCCAAGACTTCCCAACAATTAAAGAATCCTCTTCAAGCTCCTCAAGTGTGGCCACACAATCTAGAACCTATGAAGTACTGCGTCCTCAAAAGAAAACGACACGAGGCAAGACACCAGACCACTGGGAAGAAGAGAGCCTGTCCGATGATTTCGTAGACGTGCAGTCGGAAGATGCTACTCGCGTCAAGCCGGCCAGTACGCCAGGCGGGGCAACTTCAGATGAACAGCCCGCTCAGACGCAACATGAACACCCAAATGGGAGTTCCACGGAAACGCCAGTAATTTTTCTTCACTAGTAGGCAGCATCAAAACTCGACATAACTGCAGCGCATCAATGGCGTCCGAGAAGCACCAAACGCCAGACGACCGGGTACCCACTACAAGAGGCGTCGCAGAAAGCACTGCTTTGATTTCCTCTGCCACGACAGCGACAGACGCCAGTGACAGCACACCAAACGCTAACCTTGGAATGTCGACAACCTTGAAGAACATGAACGCTACGCCTTCGAGATCGATGAAGCAGCTAAGAAGCCGACCACCAACGCGGAGCAAACCGGCGGACGTCGAGGCTTCTACCAAACCCGCACGATCTGCAGAAGCATTGAGTCCTTTGAGTTCACAACGCCGATCTAAGCCAGGCAGGGGGAGAAGTGGCAGTGACTCCGCTAAACAGGGAACATTTAAGAAACCCCGCGTGAGATCACCACCACGGCAAACGTCACCAACTGTGAGCGACGACGATATGTACTTTTAGCATTTGGCTCTCCTCTCTCTTACCTTTTCTTTCCTTTAAGCAACTTCCCCACCTTTATTTCAACTATGGCATCACTTTCTTTTATGTCGTTCAATGTTCGCTGTTTTCGAAATCCGGTGAAGCAGCAGGCAGTACTTGACCTCGTGCGGGCGCATCGCGTAGACATGCTGTTTTTGCAGGAGACAAGCTTTCGTACTAAGCTTGACGTTGCAGCGTTTCAGGAAAGGTTTGATGTAGAGGCCTTCTTCTTACTCACAGATGTGCGTGAACGTGGCACAGGAGTTGTTTTCATGAACGCAACGCTGAGGAGGGGTGCTCACTGTCTAGTTGACACCGAAGGCCGAATCATAACAGTAGATGTGGTACTTAACTGCAAACGAGTCAGATTTATCAACGTATATGCGCTCGTAACGAGGTCAGAAACGAACTGGTTCTATAAAAGTGTCAGAAATTTTTTGATCGAGCCGATATCATATGTGCTTGTCGGAGATTTCAACTGCGTGCTCGATACTATACGAGACGTCAGGGGTCCCGGCCAAGGCGCCAACAATTATTACGCCAGAGAACTACAGCAATTAGTTCAAGATCTCAAGCTGTCAGATGGGTGGTTAACTCTACATGGAGTCGGGTTCATCGCAACCCGCGCTTGTAGCATTCAACAAAGCCGAATTGATAGAGTTTATGTGCCCGAAGACTTTTTAGCGAACCTACAAGCATGTGATGTGGTCCAACTTGCGCCAAGCCAGCAGAAACTCAGCGATCATGCTCCGTTACTCTTCACGTTTAACGTGAGCACAACAACGAGAATTCACAAACCCTGTAGGATGTACCCGACTATTCTTCATGACGACGAAAGCATTTCCGTACTTCAAACTGAGCTGGCGACCTCACTAGCAGAAGCGGGTTGCATAACTCCAACTACATGGGACCACTTAAAATCTCGTTGGCGCCTCATAGCTCAACAGGCAGGAAAAGCGCGCCACGTTCGCCTCACGGCCAAGATGAATGAGATTCTCCGACGCATTCAAATTATTGAAAGAGGGTCAACTACGTTCGCTATGCTCGAATACCTTGAAGCACAAAAAATTAAGTATCAAAATCTTCTAAAGCAGAGGTCCCAGGCTACAAGGCTCGCAAGAGAAATGCACTTATCGACAGATGAAATTGAAAACTTGACATATGCGCAAAGAAACCAAGATCGTCAATGCCAGCCCCGCTACATCAATGAGGCACTGAAAGAGGATCGTACCATTGTGAATGACCCGGACGAAGTTCAAAAAGTTTTCCGAGACTACTTTGCAAAACTGTTTGCTGCAGAGCATGACGCACAGGACGACGAGTTTACTGCTAAACTCTCAGCCTTTTGCGAAGGTTTGCCATCGCTAGGCTTGGAAGACTGTTTAGTATTATATGCAGAAACTGATAAAGAAGAAGTATGGTACGCCCTAAAATCAAAGAATATGTCCACGTCACTAGGCCCAGATGAAATACTGACGGAATTTTATCTGCGTTTCTTTGATATCTTGGGAGATGCGCTCACTGATCTCGTGAATATTTTGTTGCGTGATGGTCATAAACCGCAGTCCTTCAGCGAAGAAAGGGTGATTCTATTACTGAAAGAGGGTATGGAGCCGTCAGATCCTAAATCGTGGAGGCCCATTACCCTTTTAAACACAGACTATAAGTTAGTAGCCACGCTGCTATCACGGCGTCTGCGGCCTTTCTTGGAAGAGATTGTGTCCCCCTTGCAGTCATGTGCAGTACCAGGACGTTCCGTCTTCGTACCTCTTACAATCATCAGAGACCTCTTTGCATATGCCAAAGAAAAACAAATCTCAGGAGTATATATTTCTCTTGATCAGGCCAAAGCATTTGATAGAGTTGAACATGGGTATCTTTTCGCTATTTTGCGCATATTTGGCCTCCCAGAGAAGTATGTGCGACTGGTAGAAATACTTTATCAGGACCTCTCAAGCTGTCTTTATTTCAACAACGAAGTGACCAGAAGCTTTGCAATTCAAAAAGGGGTGAGGAAAGGCTGTCCGTTGTCTCCGGTATTATTTATCTTGTCTCTAGAGCCTTTGATTAGAAAGGTTGCAAACTGTGAGCGCATAGTGGGTTTCCCGATGCCAGGCAAGGAAACCTTCAAAATTGTCGCATACGCCGATAATATTTCGGTATTTTTTCGTAGCTTGTCTAGCTATAGCACATTCCTTGACATTTTTGCTGAGTATTCCTATCTGTATGGTGCTCTTTTAAACACCACCAAATGTAAGGCATTGCGCTTTGGAGGCTTCAGAGAACTACTGGCAGGAGACTTAGGATACGTTCAAGCTGTTAAGGTGTTAGGCGTTTACATTGAAGAAGGAGATGTATCAAAAAAGACCTGGGATGACGTGCTCAGGATATCTACCGATGTCCTAGCAGCAGCCACTTATTTTAACCTGTCACCAACGGCAAAAGCAACAGTCATCAAGACACAGGCATGTGCTTTTGCGTTTTACGTAGCACACATTGCCCTGCTAACTCGCCGGGTTGCAGGATGCCTCGCCGCTATGGCGGGGACCTTCCTCTGGGGAGGAAAACCAGCAAAGGTACGGAGGAAAGTTTTACAGCTTCCCACAAACCGTAGAGGCTTCAGCCTCCCAGATATACCAACGCTCACGAGAGCACTGGCTGCAAAAAACAACACAGAAGCTCTTCGATGACAGCAACTACCCCGGGTACAGGCTCATGATGTACTGGAGCAGTACACTAAAAGGTACTTTCACGGCCAATCCGTACATCGGACCACGAGCAGAAATTCCGCTTAAGTTTTACAGAGCTGCCAGTGGCTTAAAAAGAGCAGTGGGATCAATAGGTTCATGCAGTCTGGAAGATGTTTCATCACACGAAATAAGTGAAATGGTGACAAGTAGCACACTGAGCAAAGAGGAAGAAACAGCACCCTCCACGAGAAAATGGAAACGATGGCGTTGCAGTCGCGTACCTAATCAGGTGCGCGAATTCGATTGGTTGAGAAGATGGAGGGCATTGTCTACGCGCGACCGGTTAGCACATTGGGGAGTCGTTCCAAATGACCGCTGCCCAAACTGTGGCAAAAGAGAGACGACCCAACGTGCTCTGTTTCAGTGCTTGGTGGCGAGGGGCACCTGGCACATGGTACAACGCCTCTTTGACTTTCGCACGGCGCGCATGGGAACAGAACGTGGGCTGTTGGCAAGACTGGTCTTTACGGTAACCTTGTACGTACTGTGGCGGCGACGCTGTTTAGCAGAAGTACGGCACAAGCCGCATAGAGGCGCCTATCCCGCACTACAGAAAATTCGGCTCATTGAGTGGAATTACCTAGATCAGCAGCTGGAAACGCACGGCGAAGAGGCCTTCCTTCGACGATGGCACACACGTTTCTTCAAAGTAAAAAAGGGACAGCTGAACTTTCGAGTTGTCCCGTACTAGCCATGCGCCCACTCTAGTACGAATACATAAGTGTTATCCTGTTAAATGTGATTAACCTGATTTTTTAAATTTTCCTTTCACTTGTAACATATGGATACTCAGGGATCAATTAGATTTTGGTGCACATTTGTAAGATGTATTCACTGTCTTTACTTGTTTTCGTTGTTTCGTTTGCGTACGTACAAGTTAAGTGTACAATAAACTTCCCTTTTTTCACCCCTAAAAAGGATAGAAAGGCAGCTGCAAAGTTTGGAACCATATCAATTCTCTGAGTAATAAGGCAAGCATGAAACAGAGATTTATAACTACAGTTCGAGGGTTCATACTTGAAGGGGATCAGGCATTGGAATATATGAAATCAATTATGACAGAAAAGTTTAAACACAAAGAAAACACTGTATGCACGATACCAGATGGGGTAGACCAATTAGCGCAGTGGTTCCACTGGGACAACGAGAGTGGGAAAGGGCAGAGAAAAGGGTTACTAATAGCGCACCAACAGGCCCTGACGCCATCCCAATTATGCCAATAAAAAATAAGGACGAAACTCTAAACAACATTAAGAGAGGCAGCGAGCAAAGCAATTATGGAGTGGGAATCCCCCAATGGGTGGAAACTAAGCAGGATGAGCATGATTTATAAAGTAAAGGGATACTAGGCTGATATGAACAGCTGCCGTGCGATAACAGTGACATTGGTGGTGAAATGGTTCTGTGATCGAGGTCAGCGATCACGGATTAAATTCCCACATGCGGTGCAACATTCTCATGACATATGAGTGAAAAAAAATGGTTTCAAATCTGCATGTTACACCGCAAATGTTGTCGAAAGACGATAGCCTTGCGTCTGGAGAGAGTGAACAGAACGTTTATTTGACGTTCTGCGCACAAGAAAATCAGTGTATTGTGGAGGCCCTGCGTTAGAGTGCCTCGAGCGTGTAGCGGAGGCGAATGAGCCCATCGAGGCACGTTAGACACAAGCGCCATCTGGCAGTTATTTTCGAAAACGAAGGCGAGCAGCCCACGGAGAAAGATGTGCGTCAGTCTCGGAGGTGATAAGGTGTAGAACGCAAAGTGACGGGCAGGTGCTACCTCCGTGACGTCATAGCAAAGCGTTGGAAACAACTTTTTGAGCATCGCGTTGCACTGTCAGCGCAGCGGGCTAAAACGCTACATTCCTTAGAGTTCTGTGTGCCTCTTCTAGTATAAAGGCAGACATACAAAACTTCGAAGTGTTGTTATGGCGCCTCAGATATGTGCAATAATTGCTTTTTAATTGACAATCGCACAACTATGAACGCTAAACATTGAGAAATATAGGTGGGCGCTGCGAATGGGGTTGGCCGTTCGGTGCCGTTTGAGGTATCGTTAGGGCGGATAAACAGACAAATGTACAGACAGACCAAAATTTTTCCGTCGAAGGTCCCCAAGTAAGACTATCGTCTGCAATAAGAAGCAATGTCACCGTGTGCTTTGTTGAGGTTAACAAATTCAATGCTCTGAATAGTTTTCATACGGCATTCCTCATCACCCACTGAGCAGTTTCTGCCATATTAAACGCGATAATCGAATTACTTCATCTTTTTTCGCAGTTACTTCACTGTATCTTATGCCGACAACGCGTTTACATACTTTGCTGATTTTGACTTGATACTCAAACTTGGAGAGTGCATTGTCCCTTAAATGAGATGGAGCAGTAAAAGTAAGCTAACAATAACATGACAAACAAGAACATTTACTGTTTTCCATTAAGACGTTTGGGATCTCCGTTGAAACGCGGTACCTTGAATGAGTCTGCGTACTCACCAATGCAAAGTATGCGTGCAACTTGGGCTATGCTAAAACATGCTTGGAGTTCATGCGTACAAGCCGGAGATTATACTTTTTTTTCACATACTGACGCTGAGATTAACGCACCCGTAGATCATCGCATCAAATTTGCTTCTACGTTCATTAAAGTGCCGAATCCTGCGGTTACGCCGCCAACCGGTCACTGCAACTGGCCCTAGCTGTTACTCACAGTGAGCGCCGATGCTTTCTTAAACAAGATACATTTTTATTGACACAGCCCTCACCACACACAATTGTGTCTGTTTCACCGTCTGTAAATGAGAGCTTATATCATGACCGAATTTCAACGCGCCCTATGCTCCAGAATACACGTGGTTCTATTTCAAAAGACGATACCGGTATTCTTCGCACAGACCGCCACGTGGATCTACTTCTCCTAGCTAAGCAGCCAGCCAGCATTACAGAATAATTCTCATGCAGTTCAGCACACACTTATATGTTCTTTGACTCGATCGCATCACAACTCGCCTTGCAGCCGTAAAATGGCAGTAAATGTTCAACAGGAGAAAAAATAAAACTTTCGCCAAGCACCGTGCTACGCTGAGCCAGCAGCGGCGGTGTTTTGCCAACTACCTCCACTGCACGTGCGCCGGTTACGTCATACAGTGATGTAGAGGTCGCGGTGTAACAAACCCCGGCTGGGACAGGTCTATTCCGGTAAGTGGTAAAATATTTGAACAACATAACAGTGATACTGCATCCTGTTTTGGTAAAACCTTGGCGTTACCCAAGCGAAAGCCATTCGTAGGGTTCAGCAGGCTTTCGGTGACGATGCAGTGAGCAATTCTCGGATAAAGGAGTTGCACAACCACTTCAGCGATGGGCGTACATCGGGGACAACGAACCGCGATCAGGCAGAGCCTCAACAAGCCGAAGTGAGTTAATGTCATTGCGCAAGCGCGGACTAATGACGTATACTTTTGTCTTCTCACAGTTCGAGAACTTGCGAACGAGGTACACCGTGAGTAAGGGTTGGATCACTATACTTACAAACTTTACGATTCTGTGAGGCGCGAGCGATATGATCTGTGAACAGAAAGAAAAAACTTCGCAGGTCAGTGCCTCCTAGTAACGCATTGCCCCTTCCTCAACGTCTTATGCACCAAGCACAGCATTCCTGCGATTCGTCAGGCGCCGTACTGCTCGATATTACTTCGCGTGACTTTTGACTGCTTGCCAAGGTGAAAATTTTAAGCAAAAAACAAAAAACTAATTAGACTCAAGAGAATACATTATGCAGAATATTCCAGGTTGGCTGATGACTTTTCAAAATATGTGCCCGAGAAATAGTTTTAACAATGGCGGAAGTGATGGGAGAGGTGTGTGCACTGCTGAGGAAACTGCTTTGAATGAAATTTGGATTTTGCACCCGCTAATCAAGAAATAAATTTCTTCTGACCAAGCGTTCGATACTTTTTTAATACATCTCAAGCAGGTAGGCATTATCATACAAAAAAAAGTCAGATCCCACGTACAGTGGGAACCAATGTTATGCGAAGCGCGAATGAGAAATATTGATATGTCGCTCTAAAATCAGCACAACGCTACGAGGTGGAGGTAATTGATGCCGTACATGATTTCCATGTCTTGATTATCATGCTTGGATGTGCCGTTTACCTTTGTCTATTCACGTCCCGTGATACCAAATTTAGTATGTGTGGAGCTAGTGAAACGGCCGCGAGCACGCTACGAGAGTGGTATGTTCTCGCGTTCTTACGTGACACGCGTGTCAGGATTATCATGTTTGCACCAGTCATATATTTCGTCATCCATTCAGTTCACGTGACACCAAATTTGGTATATGTGAAGCTAGCAAGACGGCCGCGTTTGCATCATGAAGGGCCCAATATACTCCAATGTATCGTTGACGCGTGCGCACGCTGGGCGCAGCGACGCTCTAGCAAAAGGCGAGCTCTCTTTAGTCTGACGCCCGGCGCGACCATCGTCCGTCGGCACGGCCCGACTGCAACCGGCGCGAAATGCGACATGCTGTATTTCGCGCCGATGCGTTACCCAGACAACACTGGGTCTCCTTTTTGTGACCGAGGGATGCCGGACGCGCTGAAACGCGCATGCATCAAATCAACGCAGCGCGGCGCGCGCCTGCGAGTATATGGCAGGACCGGCGCCTGGCGTGTGTGGTGTACACGTATTCCGAAGGAGTACGGCCACCAGCGTGGGTCCGGTCCTAGCGAGCCGCAGGGCACGCGTTAACCTTCGCCGTGGCGGGAAACACGATACTGCTCGAATCGCAACACTTTATTGTGGCAACACCAAACGCAGTACAGCCCGTTGCAAAAAGGCGCGGCGGGAAAGCAAATAGGCTTCTCCACGCCACGGGCACAAAGTACTACACAGGGTGCCACGAGCACGTCTCCGCGGTAAAGGTAATCCACGGAGACACCGGGACAAAGGGGCCCGGTTGCTCGAGCGAGGGCAAAGGCGCTCGCGTTGGCTTCGAAGGGAGACGGGTCGGCGTAGCTAGGCCACGCACTAGGACACCGTACTGCCCTTCGGCCGTGAGTACGCAGCGGGGCAACAAAAGATGAGCGTTCGCATCGGGCGCGAGGCGCCGTCAGCGAAGTCCGACGAGCACCGAGCGACGGGACTCGACGGACGGAAAAGAATGCGTGGCTCACCGTTTGAAGTCCCGGACTGTACTCGCCGCTCCCGACGCAGCGCGCGAAAAACCTCGGGGGTCCCCGCGCGCGGCGCCACAGTCAACATCCGCTACCGGGTGAGGGAGTTAAACGTCACTCCGCCCTTCCCAGCGCGGCTGAGAGCAAAGGAGGGCAGACATGTCGGGACATGAGAATTGCAGAAAAGGCGGGAAAGCCCGCGCAAAGGCAGCGGGCCAGCCTCAATTCCCACATCCCCCTCTCCTAAATTTGCCCTCTACCGGTCTGCAAAAGGCAGCCGGACGTCACCCATGCAGCTAAAATGACACTGCTTTGAGCGACAGGCTAACCTCAGTCCAGCCCTGCTACTGCTGCTAAAAAATGATTACAAAGGAGAAACAAAACATTACTAACAAAATAAACACATGACACTATACAAATAACTGCGGAAGGGAGCACAGAACAGTGGGACTAGTGTTCGTGGTGCTGAAGGGGGATAGCGTCCACTGCGCGGAGGGGAGGAAGGGCGTGACAGTGTCCGCTGGGTGCGATGCCCGAGTGCGAGGTCAGAGGTACGGGAGGGGGGCTCACTGGATGGCTTGTTGCTGCTCTTGATAAGCCGCGAGTCCGACGATAGCCGCTTCGGTCGTTCGGAGGCCCCGCATTTCTGGCTCGATGAGGGAGCTGGACGTTGCGGGAAGCCGGGCCTCTCCGGTGGTCAGGGAGGCCGAACCAAAACTGGCTGCGAGGCGCCCTGGCGTTGGCCGACAGCATATAGCTGCTTTCAGCTGGCCTCGCGCAGGAGCCATGGTGGGAACGGCAGCAGGACTTCTTCGACGGCGGCCGAGAGCAGAGCACAGCCAGACGGTCTGACGTCAGTGTGTCAATGCCCCCCCAGCACCTCCAGTGTCTGCGTCGATGGAGGGCAGCCATGATGCACTCTTCGCGGGCTCGCACTAAAGCGTCACGCACTTACACACGCACGCACACACACCGCCGACGGCTGCGCGAGCGTAGGCGCAAAGCGTCCTTCGTCTCTCTCTCTCCCGGCAAGCACCGACACTCAAGGTCACACACAGCTCCCTTCGCGGTAGACGAAACGAACACGAAAAAAAAAAGTAAAAACAGAGCAAAAACGACACTCAACATCTGGCAAAAAACATAAAACACAAATAACACTTAATATTAGACAAAAAAAACAAAATACACATGAACACTTCAAAAAAAAAAGAAACACTGGCAGCAGACAGGGCGGGGTCAACTTCTTTACGAGAAAAGGCCGTAAAGAAGCTAACCTATACTGAGGCTAGACAGTAAACTGAGGGCCTTCGGTTGCGGAGAAGTCCGCCGTCCGGCGCGAAATCACAAAGGTGACCGCTTCCTCAGATTATACCGGCGCGGGGTCCGAATGCGGTCCGCCGCTCCGGGTGTGCCCCGTTGCTGGCGCGAAGTGCCGCAGGGCTCTTGCGCGAGCTCGTCAGACCGTGATACAAAGGGTTTCAGGTCTGCGATATGGGCACGGCTGAGTTTTCCCGTATGGGGATCTTTCAGCAAGTACGCGAGTAGAGTGCAAGCTTTCTCCACTCGGTACGGACCAAGCCACTTAGGAGCGAGCGAGGTTGAGAACCCCTTACTGGCATCGCTAAGGGCGTGGTTGCGCTTCAGGACAAGATCGCCCACCTCAAAAACTAGGTCGCGATGCTTGCGGTCATATTGGGCCTTCTGCTGAGCCCTGGCCGACGCCAAACTTTGCCTTGCTTTGCAGAAAGCTCGACAAAGCCTGTCCCGAAGTGCCGACGCATAAGCAGAGCAGTCTGCCGGCGCCTCCTCGTCCTCGAGCTGGCATTGAGTGACGCTGGTCACCGGATTTGCCAACTCCCTTCCAAAATTTAAGAAGGCGGGCGAGAAACCAGTTGAGCGACTCTCGGATGTTCGAATAGCGAACGCGAGCTCACTCAAATGGTCTGCCCAGTCCCTTTGACTTTCGGCAAAGGCCGCCAACATCGGTTTGAGCGTACGATTGACGCGCTCCGTCAAATTGGACTGGGGATGGTAGGGTGAAGTGGTGCAGTGATCAATTCCGAGGGAACGGCACGTGACACCAAACACCCGAGCGGTGAAATACGAAGCATTGTCAGTGATGAGCCTTTCCGGGAAGCCGAACCGGCAAAACACTTCCTGCAGCTTCTCAAGCACCGCTCGCGCTGTCACCTTCCGAAGTGGGAAAAGTTCCACCCATTTCGAAAAGTGATCAGCGACTACCATCAGGTGAATGAACCCCTGCTTACTTCTGGGAAATGGTCCCATTAGATCGCAGGTGGCCACTTGCCACGGACGCTCACTGACAATCGGTTTCATCAGACCGGGCGGTTTGCCACCCCTTGATTTCACCGTTTGACAGACGCGGCAAGAACGGCAGTAGCGAAAAATGTCTCGCTTCATGCCGGGCCAAGTCACAACGCGGCTCAGTTTTGCAAAAACTTTCGAGCCACTCAGGTGACCGGCCATGGGTTCGTCGTGAGAGGATCGCAACAGTGCGGCTCTCAGACTTTTGGGCATAACCACCTTAAACGGGTCTATGGACTCGTCGTCAGTGGCTATATACTTCAGCAGGAGCCCGTCATGGTCCAGCAAAATGAATCCGCCGGGGACTCAGCGACACACGCTGTTTCAGCCCCCTAATCGCGCCCGCCGCAGAACAAGCAGCGTAACGGCGCGCCTCTCAAGACGGTTTAACGGCGCCCGCCGCAAAGCAAGCAGCGTATACGGCGCTCCGTCCCTCCGAGACTCGAAACGGATCACTCTGCTGAGCCTTCAGTAGCTCTTCGCTGCCGAAAGCAATTCCCATTCTCCCAAATGGGGGAGTCTGGTATCGCGCCCACTCAGGACCGCAGCAACCGCCGCGTGCACGGCGTCACGGGTTCGCTCTCGGCACGGTGGCCTTCGGAAAGTCCCCCCGCTCGGCCGCTACGCAGTGCGCCGCTTACCTGGATAGCAGCCAAGGTCGTCCTCATGGGGACTCCCCCTTCTCGCCGAATGGCGGCGAAGCTGCTGTTTCGCCCCCGACGCTTGCATGTGCTAAGGCACCGCGAGCGGCCGTCGCACCGAAATCCAGGTTCTCGGCAGACAACAGGGGGCACGAGATAGCGCGTCAGCTACCACGTAGGAGTGTATTCACCACAAAAAGGGGTGACGACACAGGCGAGCGCCGAAGGGCGCCCGTCGATAGAGGCGGCGGCCTCTTTGTGCAACGCGGCATGCCACGGAGCAGACATGTTGCGACGAGCCCGAATCGCGCAGGCGAACTGACTCGCTAAGAGCAGTCAAAAGCTAGAGCTTTTGATACCGCGTTGGGCGCCAGTGTGGTGTACACGTATCCCGAAGGAGTACGGCCACCAGCGTGGGTCAGGTCTTAGCGAGCCGCAGGGCACGCGTTAACCTTCGCCGTGGCGGGAAACACGATACTGCTCGAATCGCAACACTTTATTGTGGCAACACCAAACGCAGTACAGCCCGTTGCAAAAAGGCGCGGCGGGAAAGCAAATAGGCTTCTCCACGCCACGGGCACAAAGTACTACACAGGGTGCCACGAGCACGTCTCCGCGGTAAAGGTAATCCACGGAGACACCGGGACAAAGGGGCCCGGTTGCTCGAGCGAGGGCAAAGGCGCTCGCGTTGGCTTCGAAGGGAGACGGGTCGGCGTAGCTAGGCCACGCACTAGGACACCGTACTGCCCTTCGGCCGTGAGTACGCAGCGGGGCAACAAAAGATGAGCGTTCGCATCGGGCGCGAGGCGCCGTCAGCGAAGTCCGACGAGCACCGAGCGACGGGACTCGACGGACGGAAAAGAATGCGTGGCTCACCGTTTGAAGTCCCGGACTGTACTCGCCGCTCCCGACGCAGCGCGCGAAAAACCTCGGGGGTCCCCGCGCGCGGCGCCACAGTCAACATCCGCTACCGGGTGAGGAAGTTAAACGTCACTCCGCCCTTCCCAGCGCGGCTGAGAGCAAAGGAGGGCAGACATGTCGGGACATGAGAATTGCAGAAAAGGCGGGAAAGCCCGCGCAAAGGCAGCGGGCCAGCCTCAATTCCCACACGTGTCAACGCCGGCGTGACGCGACGAAATGAACGCCGGCGATCACGCGCACCGCGTCACGTCGAAATGTACTGGCGTTTGGACTGTGGCATGTAGTCATGTTCTCCCACGACAAGCATCTCATGGTTGCCATGTGTGCACCAGTCACATACCTTGGTCGTCCATTGGCGCTACGTAATACCAAATTTGGCACTGAAGCTAGTGAAACGACCGGGAGCGCATCATGAGTGTGGCATGTAGCGACGTTGTTACATGACACGCATGTCATGATTATCATGTTTGGATGTGTCATTTAACTATGTCGTCCGTTCGCGTGACGTAACACCGAGTTTGGTACATGTGAAGCTATAGCGAAACGGCCGCCAGCGCATCATAAGCGTGGCATATAGTCATGTTGTTACATGACACGCATCTCATGATTATCATGTTTGCACCAGTCACATGCCTTCGTCGTCCGTTCACGTACTGTAATGCCAAGTTTGGTATATGTCACGCTATAGCTAAACGGCCGCGAGCGTATCATGAGCGTGGCATGTAGTCATGTTGTTACACGCCACGCATGTCATGATTTCCATGTGAGGGTTGGTCGCTTGCGTTCGCCATGCAATCATGCCATACCATACCAGTTTTGCAACATTCCATGTGAACGAAACCACCGCATGGTACCGGTTACTTGAAAACGGCCGTCCCCATCTGCAGCGCCCACCAATGTTGCTGCTCAAAGTTCAGCGTTCATACTTGTGAAATTGCTAATTAAAAAGCCATTGTTGCGCATGTCTACATCACCATAACAACGCGTATATATTCTGCATGTGCGTCTTTTACTAAAAAAGGCATACATGAGGGATTTCAGGGACCATAGCGCTCATCACGCTACGCTGACCATGCAACGCTTGCACGAAAAGGCGAGAGTTTCCAATGCTTTGCTAAGACGAGGCGGTAGTGGCACCTACCCATCGTCTTGCGTTCTGCACCTTATCACCCCTGAGACGGGCTCTCACACCCGTCTCTGAGACACGCGCTTCATTTTCCAAGAAAACTGCCACATGACGCTCATGTCTCACGTGTAACGCGACTTGATGCGCTCGCTCGCCTCCGCTGCACGCTCTAGGCACTCTAACGCAGCGCCTCCACAATACCATTAACTGATTTTCTGGAGCAGAACATTAAATAAATGTTTTGTTCACTCTATCCACACGCAAGACTATCGCCTTTCAACGACATTTGCAGATTAACATGCAGATACGGGGCCATTTTTTTTTTGTTCGACGCGAAATACTTGAAGAATTTTGTGCAGACTACAGACACAAACGTTACTTTCATGGCGTCGCATCACGGCTGGAAGCAGTAAAATTTGTTCAATGCGAAATGTGTGACTTGTTAATCATAATATCCAGCAGTTTTGTCATTGGCAAGTTTTTCACTTACCCGCATTTGTGCGAAAAGTCCGAGATAAATTCTGTCTCTTCAAAAAAATACCAAAACGGGTGCGACTCTCGGAGAAATTTTTTAATGATTCTGAAGAGTCTACGTGTGCATAATATATATATATATATATATGTTTACCATCGACATCAGCACTCCAGATGGAAGGTGTCCGAAGCTCACTCTCAATTATGATTTATGAAGACAGTTGGAAAGAAACACAAGATAATATCCATATAAAAACAAGGCATTTCGGTTTCAGCACCGGGAGCCCTGCGAACAATGCAGTTCCCGAACATTTTTTTACTTTTATGCTTCTATCATTGCCGGCTTTTACCTTGATGACTTTCATGTTCCTTCGCAACAAGATTCAAGATTGGTTTCCATCAAACTCTCGGTTGACTCATCATTGCTTTAAAGTTAGCTTATCAATCTCTCCCAATTAATTATTGATCATCAACTGATTGGCTTAATTACGCAGTAGTTAGCAACATTCATTTTTTCATGTCGTTATAGAGGGTATCAGCGTATTTTAAAATTCTAGCCTGATTTAGCTAAGGCACCATGTTTTGAAACTTCTTGAATCATAGCACTGTTGACATCAGCAACACAGAGCCCAGCGTAAATAAATTTCTGTAGGAGTGAACTAGAAATAGCCTGCTCAGGCATGACGCGGGTAAATATGGTTGCTTTTGAAAGGCACTGACAGTCGACCCCGTTAGTAAAGCGGGGCCGGTCTTGAAAATAGCGGGAAAAAAGTGCCACCACGGCGTCCGCCGGTTGTGCAGTCAAGCAACGAAAGTTGACTAGATTTGTAACCCCAGCGGCGAGTGTAAGTCAACAGAGAAAAGTATCAAAGTCTTACTTTTGATTTCTTAAAGTAGGCCTCACCCAAACGGGCAAGGCCTCCCAAAATTGGCCTATAGGCTCATTAGAGTGTCTTCCCCCACGGCAATCTTTAGTAAAAGGCGAAAGATTGACTCGGTTGAGGGAGGGCCTGAGCGATGTAAAATGTACGGCCCACACTCCGCGGTCTTGAAAAATAGCCAGAGAACTTGGCCAAGCTGCTGCTGAAGTTTATTGTATGTTTCAGCCTTTTACTCTTAAAATATGTGTTGTCGTAAAAACTTTTCTGCACCACTCACCATAGTAACGTATAACTTCTAATTAACAGAAGTCAAATATAGGCACGTTCCTTTCAGTTTAGGCTCTTATGCTGGCGAAAAATGTATGCAGCCGTGTACACTTCCATCAAGGTTTGTAAGTGCCGGAGTAGCGGCACGTGAGCACGCATCTTTATCATACTTGGCGCGCTTCGTAATTCGTTTGAAATGCGAACATTTCTTTGTGAACTTCGGCGACATTGAGCGTATCTATCTATCTATCTATCTATCTATCTATCTATCTATCTATCTATCTATCTATCTATCTATCTATCTATCTATCTATCTATCTATCCGCCTACGACATTTAGCGCTCCTGGCCGTTTCGATAATGGTATCGATACCAAACTTAATATGGCATAACATGACTGTAGGAAGAACATATTTGACTAGCCATAACACGAAAATAATCACATGTATGTAATGGTTTACATTTAATCGTCCTGCAGCTTTTGCGGTGGTCAAGTTCACATGCCGTGTTGCAAAACTGGTATGGTATCACATGATTGCATGGAGAACGGAAGCGACAGACACTAACATGAAAATCGTGATATTCGTGTCATGTAGCAACATGTATGCATGCCATGCTCATGACGCGTTCGCGGGCGTTTCACTAAGTTCCCTAATACTTTTTACTTTTACATACCGAATTCGATATTACGGTACGTGAATAGATGAATGTATGTGATGTGCAAAATAAACATGATTTGCGTGTCATATAAGAACATGACTACATGCAACGCTCATGATGTGCTCGCAGCCGTTTCGCTAGCTTCACATGTACCAAACTCGGTATTAAGCGACGCGAACGGACGACATAGGTAAATGACGCATCCAAATATGGTAATCATGACATGCGTGTGATGTAACAACATGACTACATGCAGCACTAATGATGCACTCGCGGCCGTTTCGCTAGCTTCACATATGCCAAATTTGGTATTACGTGACATCAATGGATGACGAAGGATGTATGTGACTGGTGCAAACATGATCACGAGGTGCGCGTCTTGTCAGAACATGACTACATGCCACAGTGAAGGCACCAATACATTTCAACGTGACGCGTTGCGCGTGCTCGCCGGCGTTCATTTCGTTGCGTCACGCCGACGTTGCCACGTCAGGCGCCGGTCCTGCCAAATACTCGCAGGCGAGCGCCGCGCTGCGTTGCTTTGACGCATGCGCGTTTTAGCGCGTCCTAGCGTCTCTCCGTCACGAAAAGTGGGAGACGCAGTGCTGTCTGGGTAACGCATGGACACGAAATGCAGCATGTCGCATTTCGTGCCGGTTTGCGTAGGGCCGCGCCTGCGGACGCTGCTCCTGCTGGTCGTGCCTGGCGTCAGGCAATATAGTGCTTGCATTTTGCTAACGTAGCGTCGCTGTACCCAGCACGCGCGCGCGTCAACGCTACATTGGAGTACATTAGGCCCTTCATGATGCGCTCGCGGCTGTTTTGTTAGCTCCACATATACTAAATATCTTGTTACGTGACGTCAATGGATGGCGAAATATATGACTGGTGCAAGCATGATAATCCCGACACGGGGTCATGTAAGAACATGACAACATATCAAACTCATAGCGTGTTCGCGGGCGTTTCGCTAGCTCCACATATACCAAATTTCTTCTTACGTGACGTCAAGGGATGGCGAAATATATGACTGGTGCAAGCATGATAATAACGACACGGGTTTCATGTAAGAACATAACAACATATCACACTCATAGCGTGTTCGCGGGCGTTTCGCTAGCTCCACATATACCAAATTTCTTCTTACGTGACGTCAAGGGATGGCGAAATATATGACTGGTGCAAGCATGATAATCCCGACACGGGTGTCATGTAAGAACATGACAACATATCAAACTCATAGCGTGTTCGCGGGCGTTTCGCTAGCTCCACATATACCAAATTTCTTCTTACGTGACGTCAAGGGATGGCGAAATATATGACTGGTGCAAGCATGATAATCCCGACACGGGTGTCATGTAAGAGCATGTCAACATATCACATTCATAGCGTGTTCGTGGGCGTTTCGCTACCTCCACATATACCAAATTTCTTTTTTACGTGACGTCATTGGATGGCGAAATGTATGACTGGTGCAAGCTTGATAATAACGACACGGGTGTCATGTAAGAACATAACAACATATCACACTCATAGCGTGTTCGCGGGCGTTTCACTAGCTCCACATATATCAAATTTCTTTTTCACGTGACATCAATGGATGGCGAAATGTATGACTGGTGCAAGCATGATAATCCTGACACGGGTGTCATGTAAGAGCATGGCAACATATCACATTCATAGCGTGTTCGCGGGCGTTTCGCTAGCTCCACATATACCAAATTTCTTTTTTACGTGACGTCATTGGATGGCGAAATGTATGACTGGTGCAAGCTTGATAATAACGACACGGGTGTCATGTAAGAACATAACAACATATCACACTCATAGCGTTTTCGCGGGCGTTTCACTAGCTCCACATATATCAAATTTCTTTTTCACGTGACATCAATGGATGGCGAAATGTATGACTGGTGCAAGCATGATAATCCTGACACGGGTGTCATGTAAGAGCATGGCAACATATCACATTCATAGCGTGTTCGCGGGCGTTTCGCTAGCTCCACATATACCAAATTTCTTTTTTACGTGACGTCATTGGATGGCGAAATGTATGACTGGTGCAAGCTTGATAATAACGACACGGGTGTCATGTAAGAACATAACAACATATCACACTCATAGCGTGTTCGCGGGCGTTTCACTAGCTCCACATATATCAAATTTCTTTTTCACGTGACATCAATGGATGGCGAAATGTATGACTGGTGCAAGCATGATAATCCTGACACGGGTGTCATGTAACAGCATGGCAACATATCACATTCATAGCGTGTTCGCGGGCGTTTCGCTAGCTCCACATATACCAAATTTCTTTTTTACGTGACGTCAATGGATGGCGAAATATATGACTGGTGCAAGCATGATAATCCCGACACGGGTGTCATGTAAGAGCATGGCAACATATCACATTCATAGCGTGTCCGCGGGCGTTTCGCTAGCTCCACATATACCAAATTTCTTTTTTACGTGACGTCAATGGATGGCGAAATGTATGACTGGTGCAAGCATGATAATCCTGACACGGGTGTCATGTAAGAACATGACAACATATCACACTCATAGCGTGTTCGCGGGCGTTTCGCTAGCTCTACATATACTAAATTTGGTATCACGTGACGTGAATAGATGACAAAGGTCAACGACACATCCAAACATAATAATCATGACACGGAAGTCATGTACGTCATCATTTAACTCCAACTCGTAACGTTGTGCTAATTTAAAAGTGACATATCAACCTTTCTCATTCGTGTTTCACATATCATTGATTCCCATCGTACGTGGGATCTGCCATTTTTTTGTTGTGTGCGCGTGCTACATTATCCTGAAATTTGTGTGGATTGCTAAGTTCCTATTGTGTAGCACCTTAAACAGAATAATATCAATTAGCATATCATTATGCTGTATTGCATTGAACCGACTGCGCCCTTAGTTCGACAGGCTCCATAAAGCAAACCTTCAACTTTGCTACTAGCACGTGGGTACATATACCAAATATGTTGTTCGTCAATAGTTCCATATAGTTAGGCACACAATATCTAACTTCAGCTGTTTTTGCCTAAATGCTCTCTACACCAGTGGTCAACCATGCTGTTGAACCATCTGGCCTTCTCTTCCTTACAGCGTTTCCACTCTCCTATTCCACTACAAACAAATGCATTGGCATACACAGAATATTTGCGAAGGAAGAACTCTTTAAGCTCGAACCACAAGTACGCGTTCCAATGCGTCAGCGCGTCTACGCGAAGCTGCGCGCCCTCTGTCTGTCTCTCTCTCTCTATAGGGAGAGGGCATGGCGCAAGCCCACACGACGTGCGCTGATGCGTTGTGACGTGTACGTGTGGTTAGGCCTTTGTACAACTGATGCTCCTATCCGCACTGCACTCAAATAATGGCGCAGCCAACTGGTATGCGGGTCTTGCAGCGTTTTACACGCCCTCTGCGTCCCCGTGGCGCGGCGAAGAAAGTTCTGTGTGTGTGGCACAGTTCGAAAGGCAAACGAAATTTGCTGTGCCTGGGGTCACATTGCTTGCAGCTCTGAAAACGGTACCCAGTGTCAGGCAGCTACCTCTACTTTCTACAGTTTCTTTCCAGTTTTAGCAAGTACCAGCAAACGTATGCATCTTTTTAGCGTTATCTACATAACCAGGGTTGTGACCGTGTGACTCGAATCAATCAGTCACACCCTGTTAGGCGGTTTGTTCGAACCCTGGTGAGATCGTCAGTGTCCGGTAGGTACGTTCCGAGCGCATCCTCCGGAATCTCAGTAGAGCTCGAATCCAGTCACTGGTGGGACGACAGCCCACGACATCGGCCGTTCGGAGGCCGCGTGAAGGTGCTGTCACGAGCTGCTCCAGACTCTCAACACTGAGATGTACTGGACGGTCGCCTCCGTCCCAGCTGATCGACCGGATGCTGCGAGTCACGTGGGCGAAGAACATTCGTCACGGACGAAGTAGGAGTCCCATTGCGAGCATTTTCTTTAAATGTCATGTGCTGTCAATGTTCGTCATACACTACATCCTCCTGTGTTAACTAGGATGCATACCATGTTAAGCATGCAACCATGTGAGCACCCTCGCGTGCTCAGAGAAATAAGGAAATGAGGTGTTCCTTGAGGCAGATGTATTGATAGTATATATGCTCAGATTCTCGTATTTCTGCGTCGTATAAAATTCTGAAATAGTAACGTTATGGCGCGTTGTTGAGCAATTCACTGCAATCCTTCGATAGTTTACACGCGCGCCCGTGACACACCACACAAACTTTCACAAATGATAACAATGAGCGGACTGCCGTTTGATGCCGTGGTGTCGCTTTTTCACATCATTTGGTACCTCATTGTTTTACTTATATTAGTTCAATGGCAAAACAGACGCAACATATAAGCTTTATTGGGACGGATGAAGGACTAAGTCGCGGTCTTGTGGCAAAATGTAATGGTCGAAGCTACTCAGCTGAGCTGCTGCTGCTCGATTCACGCTCTGTACTGAATCTGTCAACAATAAGAGACGGTTCTGGCCCTTCAGGTTCCTGAGACTTTTTTCTATTCCAGTCGTGAAAAGAGTGCTCGTATATGTCACTATCGTACAGCCTTTGTACTGGAACAAGTATAATGTGACACACTCTGAAGAATTTTCAGTTACTTTCAAATAACGCGAAAAGTTGTTATCCCCTCAACGTGATTTTATTAACTCATCATGCAAATGCACAGTGTTGAGCGCTGGAACATAAATGTCCGGTATTTTCTAAAAATTAACATTTGCTGCTGTTGAGCGCTTGTTTGTCATCTTCACTCTGTCTGTGTCTTTTGAGCGCAGTATGGTTTCAATGTATAGTTAGAAACTCACGAGACTTTCAGTTCTATTGCGTTTTTCATTATGATTGTAACTGCATAAGCATTTTTATAACAACTAAACCAATAAACCATCCGTGGGTATTTACTTGTGTACGACTATTTTATTAACCTTTAGATAACGTCTGGAAGCCTACAGGGAACAGAGGTACGATACAAAAAATGACGGCATATCCACGGGGTGAATGATGCAGAGTGGGGCGAAGCATCCGTCCATCCATGCGTGCGTCTGTGTGGCCGCCCGTGTGTCCATCCGCAGGTCCATGCGTGCGTCTGTTCATGCGTCCTTCTCTGCTTTCGTCCATGGCATCCGCTCCTGCATCCATCCATGCGTCCATTCGTCCGTGCAGCCATCCGTGCGTCCATCCATGCATCTGCCTGTGTGTCCGTTGTTCCACCTATTCAACACTCCAAATACCACCATCTCCCATCTTTTCATCATATATTCCTCATATAGAAGCACCGTCATCTAGTGGACATTCCAAGGACTGAACGAGAGGAGGCACACGTACACTTTCTTACGGCTTGCGCTTCGTGTCTACTTCCCGCCTTAACCACCTCGAGTTCATGGTATATACTATAGTTCACTGTATTCATGGCACTGCGGCCCAATGCTAACTAAACCTTCTAAAATCAAGGAGGTTACGCCTAGCGAGTATAACGTAGCAACCCTGTCTTGTGTTCTGTGCGTTGTAGAACAATAAAAAATTCGCAGCGTGCGCGTTAACTAAAAAGACGAATTTTCCTGTCTCTCATTTTCACTTAGCAGCCATTGACATGTACATTGAGCACTATCTTTTATTTTTCAAAAACGCACAGAAGAAATCTCTCACCAGCACTACCTTGGAGGTCAAAATGTTATACTTGTTACACACTACTACAACGGCTACGAGGGGCAAATAAGTGCCGCTATAAGGAGCTTCAACCCCTAAAAAGGATAGAAAGGCAGCTGCAAAGTTCGGACCATATCGATTCTCAGAATAATAAGGCAAGCATGAAACAGATTTATAACTACAGTTCGAGAGGTCAGACTAGAAGGGGATCAGGCAATGGAATATATGAAATCAATAATGACAGAAAAGTTTAAACACTAAGAAAGCACTGCATGCACGATACCAGATGGGGGTAGACCAATTAGCGCAATGGTTCCACTGGGACAACGACAGTGGGAAAGGGCAGAATAAAGGGTTACTAATGGCGCATCAAACAGGCCCTGACGCCATCCCAATTATGCCAATAAAAAATAATGACGAAACCCTAAGAGAACATTAAGAGAGGCAGCGAGCAAAGCAATTATGGAGTGGGAATCCCCCAATGGGTGGAAACTAAGCAGAATGAGCATGATCTATAAAGGAAAGAGGGACTAGGCTGATATAAACAACTGCCGTGCGATAACAGTGACATTGGTGGTGAAATGGTTCTGTGATCGAGGGTCAGCGATCACGGATTAAATTCCCACATGCGGTGAAACATTCTCATGACATATGAGGGAAAAAATGGTTCCAAATTTGCATGTTACACCGCAAAATGTAGCCGAAAGACGATAGTCTTGCGTCTGGAGACAGTGAACAGAAACGTTTATTTGACGTTCCGCGCGCAAGAAAATCGGTGTATTGTGGAGGCCCTGCATTAGAGTGCCTTGAGCGTGTAGCGGAGGCAAACGAGCACATCGAGGCACGTTTTACACAAGCGCCATCTGGCAGTTATTTTCGAAAACGAAGGCGAGCAGCTCACGGAGAAAGATGCGCGTCAGTCTCGGAGGTGATAAGGTGTAGAACGCAAAGCGACGGGCAGGTGCCACCTCCGTGACGTCATAGCAAAGCGTTGGAAACAACTTTTTGAGCATCGCGTTGCACTGTCAGCGCAGCGCGCTAAAACGCTACATTCCTTAGAGTTGTGTGTGCCTCTTCTAGTATAAAGGCAGACATGCGAAACTTCGAAGTGTTGTTATGGCGCCTCGGATATCTCCAATAATTGCTTTTTAATTGACAATTGCACAACTATGAACGCTAAACCTTGAGAAACATTGGTGGGCGCTGCGAATGGGGTTGGCCGTTCGGTGCCGTTTGAGGAATCGTTAGGGTGGACAAACAGACAGGCAAAAATTTTTCCGTCGAAGGTCCCCCACGAAAGACTATCGTCTTTAATAAGAAACAATGTCAATGTGTGTTTTGTTGAGGATAAAAAATTCAATACTGTGAAAACAAAGTCAATTATGTTCTTTCATACGGCATTCCTCATCACCCACTGAGCAGTTTCTGCGATATTAAACGCGATAATCGAATTACTTAATCTTTTTTTCGCAGTTACTTCGCTGTATCTTATGCCGACAACGCGTTTACATACTTCGCTGATTTTGACTTGGTACACAAACTCGGAGAGTGCATTGTCACTTAATTGAGATGGAGCCGTAAAGGTAAGCTAACAATAACATGACATACAAGAACATACACTGTTTTCCATTAAGACGTTTGGGATCTCCGTTGAAACACGGTACCTTGAATGAGTCTGCGTATCACTGATGCAAAGCATGCGTGCAACTTGGGCAATGCTATAACATGCTTGGAGTTCATGCGTAAAAGCCGGAGATTATACTTTTTTTTTCACCTATTGAACGCTGAGATTAACGCACCCGCAGATCATCGCGTCAAATTCGTTTCTACGTTCATTAAAGTGCCGAATCCTGCGGTTACGCCGCCCAACTGGTCACTGCAACTGGCCCTATAGCTGTTATTCACAGGGAGCACCGACGCTTTCTTAAACAAGATACATTTTTATTGACACATCACTCACCACACACAATTGTGTCTTTTTCACCGTCTGTAAATGTGAGCTTATATCATGGCCGAACTTCAACGCGCCCTATGCTCCAGAATAAACGTGGTTTTATTTCAAAAAACGATACCGGTATTCTTCGTACAGACCACCACGTGGATCTACTTCTTCTAGCTAAGCAGCCAGCCAGCATTACAGAATATTTCTCGCGCAGTTCAGCACACACTTATATGTTCTTTGACTCGATCGCATCACAACTCGCCTTGCAGCAGTAAAATGGCAGTAAATGTTCAACAGGGAAAAAAAAGTAAAACTGTCGCCAAGCACCGTGCTACGCTGAGCCAGCAGCGGTGATGTTTTGCCAACTACCTCCTTTGCACGTGCGCCGGCTACGTCATACAACGATGTAGAGGCCGTGGTGTAAGAAACCCCGGCTGGGACAGGTCTATTCCGGTACGTGGTAAAATATTTGAACAACATAACAGCGATACTGCATCATGTTATGGTGAAACCTTGGCGTTACCCAAGCGGAAGCCATTCGTAGTGTTCGGCAGGCTTTCGGTGACGATGCATTGAGCGATCATCGGATAAAGGAATTGCACAACCACTTCAGCGATGGGCGTCCATCGGGGACAGTGAACCGCGATCAGGCAGACCCTCAACAAGCCGAAGTGAGTTTATGTAATTGCGCAAGCGCGGACAAACGACGTATATTTTTGTCTTCTCACAGTTCGAGAACTTGCGAACGAGGTACACCGTGAGTAGGCGTTGGATCACTATACTTCCAATCTTTACGATTCTGTGAGGCTCGAGCGCTATGATCTGTGAACAGAAAGAAAAAAAAAACACTTCGCAGGTCAATGCCTCCTAGTAACGCATTGCCCCTTCCTCAACGTCTTATACAACAAGCAAAGCATTCCTGCGATTAGTCAGGCGCCGTACTGCCAGATATTGTTTCGCGTGACTTTTGACTGCTTGCCAAGGTGAAAATTTTGAGCAAAGAAAACTAATTCTACTCAAGAGAATACATTATGCAGAATATTCCTGGTTGGCTACTCAAGATGGATAACATTGAAGTCGTCTACAGTGATTCCATGGCAGCACTACGGGCGTTCGCCAAGGGGATGGTCTGTGAACAAACGCTGAAAATACTGCAAGGCAAGAACATAACACATCATCTTCTGAGTTGGTTCCCAGCTCACCTTGGACAAATCAACGATTCCCCTCCCAATCTCAACGAAGCAGCACACGAGGCGGCGCGAGAACTCTCCAACCGCGCCTCTCCGGGGATGCGTTCTACCGGTGAAGGGGATAACCGGGAAATTCTTACAACATATTACGAGCTCACTAAACATTTCTACCTGTCTAGAAGGATTTTCCCTCCACCTCACAAAAATCTAACCCGGCCCCAAGCACTTACATTGAGGCTTTTGCAAACGCGGATGTACCCTACTTTGAAACTGTTACACATCATGTACCCTGACCTATACCCAAGTAATCTTTGTCCGCATTGTGGGGAAATAGCTTCATTAGAACACATGCTCTGGCAGTGCACCAAATTCGCTCATATATCGAACATCACCTCTGCCAGATGGGAGGCGGCAATCCGCAGGTCATCCTTGGCAGATCAGCTCTGGACTGTCCACCAAGCCCGCGAGGCGGCTGAGGAGCTTGGCATCTCAGTCCCCACGTGGGAGCTGCCCGCAACACAGTTATCTGTGTTTTGGAGGACCAAATAAACGTTTATTCCAATCCAACCCAGGTTGGCTGATGACTTTTCAAAATATGTGCTCGAGAAATAGTTTTAACAATGGCCGAAGTGATGGGAGAGGTGTGTCCACTGCAGAGAAAACTGCTTTGAAGAAAATTTGTATTTTGTACCCGCTAATCAAGAAATAAATTTCTTCTGGCCAAGCGTTCGATACTTTTTTAATACATCTCAGGCAGGTAGGCATTAACATAGAAAAAAAAGTCAGATCGCACGTACAGTGGGAACCAATGTTATGCGAAGCGCGAATGAGAAATATTGATATGTTGCTTTAAAATCAGCACAACGCTACGAGGTAGAGGTAATTGATGCCGTACATGATTTCCATGTCATGATTATCATGCTTGGATGTGCCGTTTACCTTTATCTATTCACGTCCCGTCATACCAAATTTAGTATATCTGGAGCTAGCGAAACGGCCATGAGCACGCTACGAGAGTGGTATGTTCTCGCGTTCTTACATGACACGCGTGTCAGGATTATCATGTTTGCACCAGTCATATATTTCATCATCCATTGAGTTCACGTGACACCAAATTTGGTATATGTGAAGCTAGCAAAACGGCCGCGATTGCATCATGAAGGGCACAATATACTCCAATGTATCGTTGACGCGTGCGCACGCTGGGTGCAGCGACGCTCTAGCAAAAGGCGAGCTCTCTTTAGTCTGACGCCCGGCACGACCGCCGTCCGTCGGCACGGCCCGACGGCAAACCGGCGCGAAATGCGACATGCTGTATTTCGCGCCGATGCGTTACCCAGACAACACTGCGTCTCCCGCTTTTCGTGACGAAGGGACGCCGGACGCGCTGAAACGCGTATGCATCAAATCAACGCAGCGCGGCGCGCGCCTGCGAGTATATGGCAGGACCGGCGCCTGGCGTGTCAACGCCGGCGTGACGCGACGAAATGAACGCCGGCGAGCACGCGCACCGCGTCACGTCGAAATGTATTGGTGCCTTAACTGTGGTATGCAGTCATGTTCTCCCATGACACGCATCTCATGATTACCATGTGTGCACCAGTCACATACCTTGGTCGTCCATTGGCGCTACGTAATACCAAATTTGGCACTGAAGCTAGTGAAACGACCGCGAGCGCATCGTGATTGTGGCATGTAGCGACGTTGTTACATGACACGCATCTCATGATTATCGTGTTTGCACCAGTCACATGCCTTCGTCGTCCGTTCACGTACTCTAATACCAAGTTTGGTATATGTCACGCTAGCGAAACGGCCGCGAGCGTATCATGAGCGTGGCATGTAGTCATGTTGTTACACGCCACGCATGTCATGATTTCCACGTGAGGGTCAGTCGCTTGCGTTCGCCATGCAGTCATGCCATACCATACCAGTTTTGCAACATTCCATGTGAACGAAACCACTACATGGTACCGGTTACTTGAAAACGGCCGTCCCCATCTGCAGCGCCCACCAATGTTGTTGTTGTTGGGGGCGCTGCGAGCGCTCGATGGTGACGGACGTACTCCACATCGCCTCCGTAGATTTTCTGCTATTTCTGCGGACATCCACCTTGGTACCCCTGAAACTTGGATTTATCGTCACCGCCAAGTTCTCCCGCTTCGCCTAGACAACACCTTCGTCCAGGTGGGTCCAGTTTTGACAACTTGAGGGACATCCTTCACTCCCGGCTACAACGCCGCCTCGCTAAGGGCTCTCAGCCCGGCGATGGCGGCCGCCAACGTGGTTACGGGCTATGATCCTACCTCAAGCCAAGTGCAGCCCATGGAGATTTCATCCTCCGTAAACACTATGCCAACAGAAGATGAATACCTCGAAGACATGGTGAGACTGTGGCAACGCAAGCAAGCCAAATCAAAGTCTGCGTCTCAACAACAACGAGACGTCACAGCTGGCTGCCGTTCCCCAGCCTTGCAAGGAACGCCGGCGCTCCATCCCTCCGGTGGTGTGCCTACCTCTGCTCCGTCCTCGCAGCCAGCGAAGCAACGCAAGTGGCGTCCGCGTCAGACTCCTCGCCTCTCTCGCGACGACTACATCGTGGTAGTTAAACCTCGCGTTCCCTGCGAGCTACGCACATTTGCCCGGCCGATCGCGCGGGCGACGCCATCCGCAGCTACCTCGGCGACCGGACTACCACGCAAATTCAAGTGTGGCCAATCTGGGAACAGAACATCTTGGTCTGTAGCACCACCATTTTGCCTATGGCACAGCGACTCCTCGGGGACTTCCAGCTGCAAGTGGGGGATCAGCAGCTGCCCGTTCGAGGCCACGCCAAGGCACCAGGGGATACATGCAAGGGGCGTCATCAACGTAAACCCTGCTGAAAACCCGGAGAAGATAAAGTCTGAACTGTATTGGCCTCGAGGTACTATCCTTGTGGTCCGCAAACTCGGAGATTCCGCGGCGGCGGGGTGGTGACTTTCGAGGGCACGAAGTTACCCCGCTTTCTCTTCTACCACTGCGTGGCGACGTATATCCGCGCCTACAAGAAAACGGTCCCTGTTTGCACCAAGTGCGGTACCATCGGCCATCTACCACCTCAGTGTCCTCACCCCGCTCCAACGCAGTGTGCCAAATGTGGAGCCCCCGCACCTGCAGGTCTCAATTCCCATGACTGCCACCCCAAGTGCCTCCTCTGCCACGGCGCCCATGAGACTGGGACCAGTGGCTGCACGGCAAAATATCGAAAATATCGTAAACGCAAGCAGCCCTAAACATCTCCTCGAGGGACCGCCTCATGTTCGTCGGAGCCAGACAGCAGCACCAACCTGCATCATTCGGCTCCACCACTCCACGCCGACACTCAGGCATTCCCACCGCTCGAAGCACCAGCCGGCGGTACCTCAGGTGAGCAGTTGGGCAGGGAAAGCTGCTTCTAAGCCTCTCTCACCCCCTTCTGTCGATCCTCCTTCTCCCCGAACTTGCGGCCCTTCGCCAGCAAGTTGCGGCACTTCAAAAGCAAAATTCTCTTTTAACTAAACAACTCGAACTCTTAAATAAGCGACTTCAACGCCAACAACAGTGTACTACAAGGCCATCCGGTATTGCCTCCTCTGTCCAGGCGGCTACGCCAGCTACGTCCAAGCTTAGTCCTCGCGCTAAGTCCACTCCCATTAAACCGCCGGTTTCAAGCAGCCATGTGTACTCCAGCACTCGGAGCCGGTGCCACATCTACTCCAGAAGCTCTTGAGGCTCCTGGGGCACCCCAGGTTCTCTTGCCCGCTAACCAAACTCTCCCTAGCGAAGAGCGCACCCCGCACGTAGAGGAACGCCTCACGCGCGTCGAAGCTTCGATTAATCACCTCCTCACCAGCTTCTCGGTCCAACGCATAGTAATAGAAGTTGCCCAGGCTATTCAAGCCTGGGCAATCACCCAGTTTCAACCCAAGGCATCGCGTTCCCGCTCCTGCTCGGTGAGCAGTGAGGGTACAGCTCCACGGCGTCGTCGTAAGGTGGCTACCACCACCCCGCCGTCGGACAATCCGGCCTCCGTGCCCCTCCCTGCCTCTGAGGATTCCGAGCGGGACATGGAGGGCCAAATATAAAACCTAAGACAGTCACGATGGCTACCAATCGTACGTCCCATTCAAACATTGCGTCTAAATTCGAGATCATACAGTGGAACCCTGGAGGCTTCGGGAACAGCCGAAAACGTTCACATCTTTCTCTTTTCCTCAGCTCACTTGGCTCTCAGCCGGCCGTCTTGGCGCTCCAAGAATCTGGCCCTGCTCCATCCCTTTCTGGATACTGCTCCTATGTAGGCGGCACCACCACATGCCTCCTCGTGCACAAAGCTTACACGGCGATACAGGTGACCTCGATCTGGATCTTCCTTACGACTACTGCATGACATCAGTGCTGTCTCAGCGGAGGGGCCAACCATCAATACATATCTTAAACGTGTACTGTCCCCCTCGCCTTGCGAGGGCTTCGTTTGCGCATCTCTTCCATCGGGCCGCTGGGTATAGCGGCCCGACAACCACTAGTGATTGTCGGGGCCTTCAATGCCCTCAGCCCTCACTGGGGTTACCACTACGAGAAGGCCCGGGGCAGAGAGCTCAAGGAGCTCATTTCATCGCTGAGCCTGACGCTTCTTACCGATCCGGC